>APFE031390924.1:106061-148162 GCA_000404065.3 Pinus taeda | reverse complement strand
TAGGTTGTGGAAGACTAGCAGCAACACCACTTCCCTCTTTATAGATGTGAGTGGTATGCTTCCTGGTTGCCATAATGTTGCTTTCCATTTTTCTTGCTAACCTGAATGCCTTCTCTAATGAATCAGGTTCCCAAAGGCGAACATCATGTTGGATATTATCCTTTAAAGACCCTATGAACACATCAATCCTATGCTCCCCTGGAATATCTTTTACCCTTATGTTCAATTTTTGGAACTCCTCAATGTGCTCCATTATTGAACCCTTTTGTTTGAGACTTATCAATTGGCTAAAAAAAGTGTTGCTTTTTGTATCCTCATAATGTGCTATCAATTATTCCATAAAAATTCCCCAAGTGATAAATTGTTTACGAGAGCAAAGCCATTGATATCATACAAACTGATTTGGTTCCAAATATAAAGTTGCCATACATACCTTTTGTGTGTTTTGCACATTATTGAGATCAAAGAATTGCTCCATCTGTAATATCTATGTGGCAGGATCCTTGCCATCAAACTTCCTCATATCGATTTTTGGAATATGGTGAGTCTTCGATCCAACATTAGTGTATATGGAATCATGATTAACATTTATTTTATTCTCATCATGAGTTTCCTTTAGTACCCTTTCACCCTTAGTGGCCATTTCTTGTAGCAACTTATTCATATTTATCTTCAATTCGTCCATGTCTGTCTTCAAATCATCCATCTTAGCTTCCACGTCAATCATCTTAGCTTCTACGCCTTTATTTAAACAGTCCATCTTAGCTTCTACACCTTTCTTTAAACCATCCATCTTAGCTTCTACATCTTTCTTTAAACCATCCATCTTAGATCTGTTCCTTTTTGTGTAAGGGACAATTGTTGCACTTGGTCTTGTAATTTTGATATATCATGTTGCATTTCTTCCTCTTCTTCATGAGTCATGCTAGAGCTTTCAGGTTCCTTACTAGGTGTTTGCATTTTCTTTCCTCGGGGCATCAGTTACCGATAATAATTCTCTACTATGCCCTTTGAATTCCTTCAAAATAAATTTTCAAACCAAGCTTAAGCAAAAATTTAAGAAAATCTACACACCTTTTTTCACTTTGTAGGAGCTTGATATTGACTCTAATGTATCTCTGTACTTTCCAATCATCTAGTTCTGAATTTGTGATCTGTAGTATCCCTCTGTGTCCTCTTTCCAATGCCACAAGTCTGACTCAAATTGGATTCTCCAAGTAAGAGTTATGCGAAATATCCCACAGTGACTTGATTATAGACTAATTCAATAGAGCGAACTTGTACGACGTGCCACGAGTCACTGTTTCGAGTTTTGGATTTGAAAAATACATAAAAGAAACTAAAGTCCGTCCTCTTTCTATGGCTTCTTACAAAATTTCAATCCGATCCCTAGAGAGAAAGTTATGACGATTTTCCCCAGGTCACCTGTTTGGAATGTAATTCAGGAGTCTGCAAAAAGACCAACTTCCTCAGATCATATCTCCGCAAATATAGTGCAAAAATCTCTGAAATTCGGACCCACGATTCAGAGCCATTTCTTCTCAAATGGGTTTTTTTTGTGACTTCTGTAAAATCACAGAAAAAACGTCATAGCGAAAATGCCACGATGACCTGTTTGGAGCAGCGAAACCCTAGAATTCAAAGCTTTGATACCAAATGTTATGAAACCAGCTGAAGAAAAGATAGAAAAAATAGATCAACGCCTAAGAATTCAGCCTCTTCGAGGGGGAAACCTCCTTTACATTACATAAATGAACAATTCTTGGATGATTCAAATGACAAAACCTCTTTCTATATAGAGGAGTCTAAGGAGTCACAATATAACCCAGCCGACCTAACAATAATAATATAAAGCCACAAAAATAACAATAGAGGGATTCTATGGGGCACAGTAATAACAATATGGGGGAAATAGGGGCACAACAATATTAATAAGGGGTATAACTACAATAGTAATGGGGTAATCACTAGTATTATAGGGACCCAATACCTACTAACAATTTAATCTCTTTTTTTGCTAACTATGAGTATTTTCACCCTTTTTATCCATAAACTACCATGGATATTCCATTGGATAGTTCATCAAAATAGATCTAATAAAACTATATTTAAAAATATGAGATCTACACTATTAGGGTTTTATTTCTCTTTAGATTTATGGATATGTAGATTACTATTAATTCCATATGCATGGAAATTAAAATTCTGTATAAAATAGAGAAAACCTAAATAAAATTTCACAAACCATGATTTGACACAAGATATGACCTTGGAAACCCTTTCAGGGGAAAACCCAACTAGAAGGTGAGGTCACTATGCTCTCTTTCTCTTAATAGAAAATGGTTAGAAGTACAAAGAGGCATGCTCGTGGCCTGTGGGGTACTACAATACAAAAATCATCTCTGCATGCTCTATCTCCTATCCCTCTTGGTTAATTTTCCTCAACTATGGAACAAATGCACTTGAAAAGAATGGAACCCCTTTTCGTCATAGTGTCCCGGTTATAACACAACTTGATAGCCTACTAGTGGTTATATTCGACTACCTAAACTCTTAACTAGAGTCATATAATATACTCTTCTAGAGTCATATTCATCATAACCAGGTGGATTGCCCATTTTCCATGAATAATGGGGGCTAATGTGGCATCCTCTCGAATTATGGTGGTGAAAACACGAAGGTAAACTTCTGAGTGACATAACTTTTTCATACGAACTCTAATTGAGGTGATTATTTTATTGTTGGAAAGGTCTCTATGTGTAGAATATAAAAAATATATGTCATGCTAAATCAAAAAAGTTTTACCCCCAAAAAAACATTGTTTGATGCCTCAAAATGCTCCCTAAAATTTACAAACCCTAATTTTCCAAACTAGGTCCCACTAGTAAATATGGTCATGTGAGCGCATTCCTCCTAATTTTCCAATCAAAATCATTGATACAAGTAAAAACAATATAATGATCTAATCCAGATCACACCTCCCCTTTTTGGGAGATTTTTGGTCCCTAAAGTCTTTTACTGAATGAGGTGAGGAAATGTTTCCTCCACCTTATCTCTATTGTACCATTTAGATTTTCTTGGAAATTATTCTTTCAACCCAATCTACCAAAGTTCATGCTTCCCTTGTCTTGTATTTCTAGACCTCTTTAGAAAAATTGTATTATTTTTCAACTATGCCTAAGCATCTGGTGCGAAATATTCTACAGAGGGTAGGACATGTTCCTCTTTCTGATCTAGCATGGAAGGCTCATAGAGCTTTAAATTCTCCACATTCACAATTGATTAAATGCACATGCATGGAGGTAGAATGAGTCTATAGGAGTTATCTCCCACCTTTTAGTATCTCAAAGGGGCAATGCAGATCCTTGATTTTCTTACTAGGACCTTGTAGCCTCTCCTTGTTTAACTGTAACCATAATATGTCCCCCACCTTGAACGGATTCTCTATTGTATGTTGATCATGCCTAGTCTTTGTGATACCCCTGGTGCAATTTAATTTTAAAATATTATTATTTGTAATTACTTGTAAATATCGTAGAATAATTGGTTATGGGGGCAAGACTAAAGTTGGATGACAGATGTAAATGTTAATATATTATTATGAATTAATATTATTTCACTTATTTTTTTATTTGAAAATATAAGAGGATCAACCACATGAGTTATTAGACTCCCAACTTTTAGGAAACATTTATAATTAGTTATGGTCCAAGAAAGGATAGAAACATGAAAAAAGAAAAACCATTTAGGGTAGAAAGGAATGATATTCCCTACCACTAAGATATTCATGATTGGAGAGAAATTCCATGGGTGGAAGAAGAATTAAAGATTATATAAGAGAGGAAATTTTGGAAACAAAACAAGGTTCCAATGGGAAATAAAGATGAGACCTGTATGAATAGATATTCAACCTATTTTTAGCAGGAAGGAAACCTTGCAAATTCACTAATTGGTTTCTTGACTAGAAAGGAGTATAGATCTTGGGGCAGAGTTTTGATATTGAGGTTGATTGGTTGGGAGGAGCATGTTAAATTGAAGTAGTAAAAGGCTTCATTTGACTTGTGCCTTAGTCAAATGGAGAAATTAGAAATTCCACATTAGCAGGATGACTTAAATTGTAGTTAGCAAGACTAACATGGCCAAATCACTTAGCTAAATCAGTCAATTTGAGTTTGTGCACTAGAAGTGGAGTTGTGCATGAGTTGATTGCTAAGATCTAGTAATATAGTGGAGTTATATTTAGTGAAACATATTTGTATGAACTCTAATCATGAATAGAGTTAGTAAGATTTCATTTGAGTAGTAGTAATTGTTGTTAACCCACTAATCTCTCAATTAACTAGTCAATTTACTAAAACTATCCCTAGTCATGCATGCAATTTGAATTGCCAAGTTGAGTGGAGGAAAAACACATCATTGTAATTATCAATGTATACTATTGAGTGTACATGTTTTGCATTGGAGTAGGTGAGAAATTTCCCTATGATTTGCACAAGGAAATAGGAGATATCCATATTCTTTAGGAGCTAATTTCATCAGGAACTGCACAAGGAAATAGGATGAGGCTACAAGCCTATTTTGCGTAAATTTTGGTTAGAGAAAGCAGAGAAGGAGATCAATATTGTAGTGTAGGTTGAGCTTCAAGTATTGAAGTTGTCATTGTAATTAATCATTGCCTCATCTCATATAATACAAAATAGAGGAGGGTTTTTCCTAGTTGGGTTCCCCAGTACAAATACCGTGTTCATTATGATTGAATGATTGCATGTGTTTCTATTATATGTTTTCATTTCCGAAAATTGAGTAGAAGAAATTTGTGTCTTTTTTTTTTAGCCTGAATTCATTAGCAGCTATATATTTTGAGATTTTTCTACATGGTATTAGATCTATTGAAGACTACATAGAAACCAGGTTCTAGACCTTCAATAAATAAAAAATTGAATACCAGAGTTTTTGGAGTAGATTTTCTTTAGTGGGGGAACAATGTCTTTGAAAGGATTGAGACTTGAGTATTCATTGGAGGGCACCTTGAATTTTTGTTCTCGGAAAGACAGGATGGAAGCTATGTTGAATGATAATGAGGTATGGGAGTACACACAAACTAATATTCCAAAACGAGTAGTACAAGATGCACAAAAGTTGGCCCAATGGAAGAAAGACACAGTAAAATCTAGGAGGATTATCTTGGAGGGAGTCAGAAATTGTGTGGTTTTGAATTTTAATGGAAAGGAGACTCCATTTCTAATGTGTAAAACTCTCATAGATGTATTCCAAAGTAGTAGTGATGGCAGGAAATTGGCATTGAGGGATAAGCTTAGGAGAATTCGAATGTAGAAAAATGAAACCATTGTTTAGTACCTATCCATATTCACTGAGGTCGAAGATGAACTTGGAGGAGTAAGAGAAAATGTGCCATCATATAAACTTATGACCTTAGCACTCCTTTGGCTTCTGAATTTCTGGCACAATTGTCAATATTTAGTTAATGGAAGAGATAAGCTCCCAAATTGGGAGAGACTTTCGTTTGATTTGGTGTAGGAGGATATTGGAAGAAACACTAGAGATGGTGTCACATCCAAAAATGTGGAGGAAGAAAAATTTTCTCTAGCAAGAAAAGGAAATAGATCCAAAGGAAATAAGGCCCAAGGCAAGGCAAAATCCATCCAAAACCACAACAAGAAGAAAATCTCAATAAAATTAAATGTTTTCACTGCAATGAATATGGAAACTATGCAACCAAGCGTCCACACAAAAAATCCAGTAAGAAGCATGCAAGATCAGCTAGAGGTGATGCTATCACATCACAATTCGAGCTGGATTTCACCCTCATTGCCTGCATGGAAAGTACTATATGAGGTAGTGTATGGTACTTAGATTCTAGTGCTTCATTTCATATGATAGAAAGTAAGGAGTTCTTCAGTAGCTTAGAAGAGAGGGACCTACAATTACACATAGAAATTGGATATGATGGGAGGTATAGTACCAAAGGGATTGTTATTATCACCTTTAATAGAGATTTAGGCTCTCATCTTCACCTAAGAATGTAATGTATGTGCCTCGTCTGAAGAAAAATTTAGTTTTTGTAGCTGTACTTGAAGACCATGTATATGATGTGGTCTTTAGTAAGGGGAAAAATCATCTGAAGTATGTTGCTACTAGAAAAGTAAAAAAAATGGTGTTCAGGTTAAAAATATCTACAAGCTAGAGGTGAATTCATGTGTTGCATTGAGAAACAAGGAAGAACATGTTTAAGGCTGAGATATTGAAGAGCTATGGCATAGGAGCATGGGACACCTGCACCATAGAGCTTTGAAAATAATGCAACAGATCACCACTAGACTTCCAAAATGCACCCTTGATCAACGTGATGTTTTCAAGGGATGCACTCTTGGAAAATATGTCAAATCCTCCTTCGAGGGCCAAGATAGTAGAGTTAGAGTCATCTTGGAGTAAGTTCTCTCATATGTGTGTGGACCATTTTCTACCATCTTAGTTGCAAATTACATGGATTATGTTATATTTGTAGACATTTCTTCCCGTAAATTTTGGATCTATTTTATGGAAAAGAAAGATGAGTTTTATTTAAATTTTTTTGAATTCAAAGCCTTAGTTGAAAATGAGACTAGACAAAAAATTAAATCTAGATCTTAGACTTTTGTGATACATAATAATAATAATATTTCTTTTCATATTAATCACATCATTAAGATATGGTCTACGATTTGAATAATCTAATGTGGTTCATGCTCAGGACCTTTGTCCTCAGGAATAACCACATTGATGTTTTGAAACATTGACCATATCCTAGGGATGTGATTAATCCAAAATACAATATTATTAGATAATTAAATCCCTGAGAAGTGATAATGGAGGAGAGTATGTTTCTAATTCCTTCACAAAATTATGTGCCAAAGAGGGCATTATAAGGGAGTTGATTGCACCTTAGAACCCACAACAAAATGGGGTGCCAGAGAGGAAAAGTAGAAGCATTGTAAGGGTTGCAAGAGAAATGTTGCACGATCATGTTTTGCCACTATCACTATGGGCAGAAGAATGTAATACAATGGTTTATTTGCAGAACAAGAGTCCTCACAAAATTCTTGGAATGATAACACCTGAAGAGGATTTCTCTGAGAGGAAGCCAAAGTTCTCACACTTTCACATTTTTGGATCCATGGTCTATTGTCATGTCTCTAAAGATAGTAGAAACAAGTTGCAACCTACTATAGATAAGGGGGTCTTTGCATGATACATAGAGACACCTCATATTTACCAGGTGTATATACCTTCACTCAGGATTACTATTATGAGGAGAGGTGTTAGATTTGATGAGGTGAATGCCATGAGAAATGCACTAGAGTGAGAGTTGAGAATTCTACTAGAGGAGGAGATTCTAGCTCCAAAGGAGAAGCCCCAGTCAAATCCATAAGATGTTGTGGAGCAACCACATGTGGTGGAGCAGAGAGTAGGTTGAATGGAGGCACCCACTCATGCAGATCCTTCTAGAGAAGGAAGGAAGAGAACTATGGAGGAAAAAATATTAGTGCAGGATGCTCAAGAGCATGTTTGAGCTCCTAGATCCTTGCTCAGACATAGCATATCACCAAATAGAATACCATATATATGGAACTCATGATAGAATTGATTGATTATGACCCTTCTTCATTTCAGGAAGTAGTTCGCAAAAAGGTGTGAGTATATACCATGGTGGAGGAGTATGACTCCATCATGAAGAATGATTCTTGGGAGGTTGTGACTAGACTTGAGGGAAAATTTGTTATTGGATCTAGGTGCGTGTATAATGTACCAATCTTGGTAAAACATCCATGTAATAAAGTTAATAAAAGAAAAACAATAACCATGGTCATGGGACACATATTCCAAGTTGAATGTCAGGCAAAAACATAGTTATTGGGATTACTTGTGATTAATTAATGGCTATGGAAATTGGCAAAGGCAATGGAAAAGGCTTTGGAAAGGCATGAGACATTTATTAGAATTTTATTTAAGAAAATAATGGAAATTAGGAGAAAAGGAAGATTAAAGGTCGCACATTTCATGTGAGGAGAAAAATGAAGGAAAATAATGGAAAATTGAAGAAAATAGAGTCCTCATTAATAAAAATTCTTATGAGGATTAGTTGACAAAATTTTGTCAGTTTTAGCTTTGAGCTCCCTATTCTATTCTCTCTCTCATACTCTTAGACACTTAGAGTTTCTTGGAGAGCTCTTGGAGGACTGTGGAATACTTGGGATTTGGAGCAAGAAGGAAAAGGAGGAGCAAGACAACATAAGAGGACATCAAGATCAACAGATACAATAAGTTTTGCTTGCAGGTACTGAGTTGCATGTATGATTTCCTTGCTATTTTTGGCATGCATGGCACATAATTTGTCATGATTTATCATTGACATGGAGGATTGCCTAGATTGATAGTGGATTTTCCTAGCCTTTCCATATCCTAAATAACCATGATGTTGTGGGTGTATTTCCTTTTTGTTTCTGGTTGGTTCTCATGTTTCTTATGGTTGTGGGTTGAATTACTAGTTCCTAGAAGCCTTGGTTGGAAAAGCTCTCTGGAAGCACTGTAACAACTTAGGTTGAGTTACTAGTCCTAGAATTCTTGGTTAGACAAACACTTTGGAAGCCCTTGCTAGGTTGAGTTACTAGTCTTAGAATCGATAGTTAGACAAATGCTCTAGAAGCCCGACAACAACTTTGGGTTGAGTTACTAGTCCTAGAAGTCCTAGTTTGAACAAACACTTTGGAACCCTAGATAGCTTGGGTAGAGACCAATCTAGTGATGATTAGTAATGTCCAATTGTGAGGTAGAATCACTGCTTTAGGGTTGAGGTGATTTGGCCTCTAGAAGCCCTCATTTGGTTTTGTTTGATTTTTTCCTTGAGATCCCACATTCATGCTTGGAATATGACACGGGGGTGATTGGCTGAAAGAAAGATTTGGTTTAGACAATATATGGTCAGGTGGTATGTGAAATCCCAGACATTGTTGCATTTTTCATATGTTAATAAGAGCTCCTTTCCTCTTGTATTTAATGGGTAAATATACTTGTTCATATGTGGTTTTTATGGTTGTTATATGTTTGTTATTTTTGTTGAATATATGTTGGTTATGAGGATATTTTATGACAATCTTAGTGTATGGCTCTCATCATGTTTTGATTAGTAGATGAATGAACAATAAATATATGAATTAATAGATGATAATGCATCTATTGTGATAAGGCATCAATACTTACTAAGGAATCTTAGATAAGTATGAGACCCCTATGCTCAGTTCTATTGTTATGACCTGTAGATTACATATTTGTGATATGTTTGACAAAATTCCTATCATGCCTAGTAGGGGTCCACTCAAGTCATTATCAATTTTTTACATTAGTACCCTTGTTTCTATGTTATTTATCGTTTTTGGAAGCTTCATGAAGTTTTGGGTAGTGGTCTGAGCCCTGGCCCTGAAAAAGCAGAACAAAATCAGGGGTCACTCGAATAGAACTGCATGAAAACGGCCACAGTCGCATGGATGCATTGTCATGGGAGTGACTGGAGTGTCCCAGTAACATGAATTCCTTGTTATGGGAGCGAGGCTCTAGGGAAATCAAAAATAAAGTTTTCTCGGGAGTTGGTCACCTAGAAGGGCCAGTTGGCTCCTGAAGGGTCTGTAGCATGTGTGGAAGGTCATATTGGTCTTGTCATGTTGGTTCCACTTCCTTAACTGTACTTGGGGATTTGAATCATATCATACTAAATCTTCATCACATGTTACTCCAGTGTACTGGTTAACTTGGGTAAATGTGGGAGGAGGCTGTTACATATAAGGTGAAACATGCACTTGATGGCAATGTTGAGAAGTAGAAGGCCAGATTTGTGGCCAAATGATTCTCACAGGTGGAGGAAGCTGATTATGAGGACAATTTTTCCCTTATGGAAAGATACTCATCTATCAAAACCATACTTGCGTTGGCAACACAAATGAGGTGTAAGATCCACCAGATGGATGTTAAGACTGCCTTCCTCAATGGAGTGGTTAAGGAAGAGATATGCATTGAGTAACATGAGGGATTTGAGAAATTTGACAGGGAGACACATGTGTGTATACTTGGGAGAGCCCTTTATGGCCTCAAGTAGGCACTTCGTGCTTGGTACACTCACCTAGATTCCTATCTCAATGGATTAAGATTAACTAAGAGTAAAGTAGATGCTAATCTCTACTATATTTTGGTAGATGGCAATCTACTCATTTTAGTCCTATATGTAGATGATTTGATATTGACAAAAGATGAGAAGTTGATCCAATCTTGCAAGAAGGACCTTGAAAGAGAGTTTTAGAGGAAGGATATGGGCTTTATGCACTAATTCCTTGGTTTGGAGGTGTGGTAGGGAAATTGAGAGATATTTGTCAGATGGGGGAAGTACATCTATGAGATCCTTCAAAGATTCCATATACAGGATTGTAAGCTCACGAACACTCCTCTAACTACTAACTGGAGTAAATGGTATGTTTCTACAAGAGATGTAATAGGTGACACTATATACAGATAGTTAGTAGGGTCCTTGATCTACTTGGTGAACATAAGTCACGATATTTATTTTGCAGTTAATCAACTTAGTCAGTTTATGGTGGAGCCTACTAAGCTTCACTGGAAAGTAGCAAAACATGTTCTTAGATACATCAAAGGAACAATAGATTTTGATTTATGGTACATGCAGGCAGATGGAGTGAAGTTCCAAGGCTTCATAGATGCATATTGGGCAGTGAGTCCATCAGAAAGGAAGAGCACATCCAAACCTATCTTCAGTGTTGGGTCAGCAACAATTTCTTGGTACAACAGGAAACAAAGATCTGTAGCACTCAGCTTAGCAGAGGCTGAGTATATGGATGTTGGTCAAGAAACATACGAGGCTATTTGTATGAGGATGATCTTGGTTGGTCTCTTTATTTGGGGGATGGATTCGACATTAATCCATTGTGACAATCAGAGTTCTATAAAAATCTCTTAAAATACAGTGTTTCATGATAGCTCTAATCATATAGACATCAGGTACCATCACCTGAGAGATTGTGCTTAGAGGAGGATTATCTTGTTGCAATACATTTCCAAAGAGGAGCAATATGTATAAATTTTGATGAAGGCTTTGTAAAGAGGTAAATTCAAGTTCCATAGGTGCAGGATAGGGGTGGTTCATAACCCTTTTATTACTAAGAGGAAGTGTTAAATTGTAGCAAGAAAATGCTTCATTTGACTTGTGCCTTAGTCAAATGGAGAAATTAAAAATTCCACATCAGCAAGATGACTTGAGTTGCAGTTAGTAGGAGTGACATGGCTAATTCACAACATTAAATTAGTCAATTCAAGTTTGTGGGCTAGAAGTAGAGTTGTGCATGAATTTATTGCTAAGATCTAGAAATCTAGTGGAGTTATAGTTAGTGAAACTTAGTTATCTGAGCTCTAGTCATGAATAGAGCCAGTAGGAGTTCACTTGAGTAGTAGCAATTATTGTTAACTCACTGATATCTTAGTTAACTAGTTAATTTACTAAAACCGTTGTCATGCATGCAATTCAAATTGCCTAGTTGAGTGGAGGAAAAATGCATCACTGTAATTATCAATGTATACTATTGAGTATATAGGTTTTACATTGGAGCAGGTGAGCAATTTCTCTAGGATTTGCGCAAGGAAATATGAGATTTACCTATTTTTTAAGAGCTAATTTCCTCAAGAATTGCACAAGGAAATAGGAGGAATCTAGAGGTGTATTTTTGCTAAGTGCTGTTCAAAGAAGGCAGAGAAGGAGATCAATATTGCAGTGCAAGTTGAGCTTCAAGGATTGAAGTTATCATTGTAATTGATCATTGTCTCATCTGATATAATACAAAGTAGAGGAGGGGTTTTTACCAGTTAGGTTCTCTAGTAAAAATACTATGTTCATTGTGATTGAATGATTACATGTGTTTATATTGCATGTTTTCCTTTCCACAAATTAAATAAAAGAAATGTATGTCAATTGTTTAGTCTAAAATCATTAGCAGCTGCAAATTTCAAGTATTTCTACAAAGCGTGACAAAACCTATTGTATTTTTGGGAAAAAATATAAGTTTATTTGTTGATTGGTCATGTGATGTTAAAAATATGAGTTTCTATAACTTCTTCTAATTTATTATATGATAGATAGGTTTGAAAGAAAATATATGCAAGAAAAAGGGAAAAAATTATAAAAAGGGTCTATTTCATTGAGTTCAATTTCCCTGCTAACTTAATCTCTGTAAGAATGGTTTATGTTGAAAATGCAACACTAAATTCCTAAATTAATTCTATCCTTGAATTAAATTAGGAATAAAATTGTAATTCCACATCGCAAGACAAGTTGTATGAGTTAACTAAGTTAATTTGACTTAGTTGGCTCAATTAATTTGAGTTGAGGGTCTAACTTGAGTCATGTAGAGTTTCTACTACTTTATAAGAGCCTTGGTTGAGTTTATTTTGAGTTGTAATTAATTAATTCAGTTTAACTAAGTTAAATTTAGTTAAAATAGTTCCAACTGATGGAGGAACTAGTATGAGGTTAAGCAGTGGCATGCTGCTTCATGTGTTCAACTACTTAACTGATGATTCACTCATAAATAAATCATGCATGTAAGATATGAGAGTTACTCAGTTGAGATTGGAGTTCAAGGGAAATGTACTATTAGTTGAATAATTATCCGAATTATATAGATGGTGCAAGTAGTTAGAGGAAGAGCCTAAGGGAACATGCAAAATCCAATGGATGAAAATTCCTATTAATAGGGGCCTAATTCCTCATTGAACAATGCAAAGGAAATAGGGACTTGGGTAGGCTTGGATTTGGTTAAGTATTGACCAGAGCTTGTCTAGGAAGCAGTGAGATAGATTATATTAGTGCAAAGGTTGCTTGGGTTTGAGCAAGCATTGCATTTTCTTCTCTATTTTTATGATCTAATGCAATATACAGATAGGAAGGGGTTTTGAGCAGCAAACTTTCTCCTTAGATAAATCTCTAAGAATATGTGATTGAATGTTGTCTCATGTTTATGTTGTGATTTATCGATCATTTAATTGTTTCCGCTGATGAGTAGAGTAGATTCAAGTATTTTGTTTTAGAAAATTACATAAGCAGTTTGAATCTACAAGGAATTTCTACAGTTTAAACATTGTGTTAATAAGAAAAATGGTTTTTCTGATTTTTGAGGTGATATGACATAAAAATTATGGGTTAAGTGAGGATTGTTTTTTTATTAACTAAATTACATAGAAAAAGATATGTGTGTGTGAAAAAATATGGAAGGGTTAGCATAAGAAAGGTTTGGAAGGAATAAGAGGGACTCCTATATTAACCCTTGTTGAAGAGTGTAGGTATGGTCATTCTTCATAATCCTTGATGTATTTATAATACTATATAAAAACACGAAAGAGAATTAAATTTAAAATTAGAAGAACAAAATAAATCAACAAAACCACCTAAAATTAAGATCCTTGAAAATAGCTCATACTCACATAAATAACACATTTATCATTGATTACTATCCATGATAATTTAAGCAAGTATTTGTTAATATAAGTGCAACTGATTTTTCTCTGTGAAAATTTAAGCAAGTATATGCATAAAAGATAGAATCAGAATAAGATGTAAATAAAGATACCAAGAGTTACTTCCCACCATTATTTACATGATCTTCAACACTAACAAATATGAGTAAAAATGTAAATCTGCAGACATACTAGAATTTAATTTGCAAAGAGACATGATTTAATTTAAGAGACGTCTCTCTTGGGTATCTTGAGTGTAAAATACACTTGAATTTTTTCATTTTATATATACACTTATCACTCACATATCTCTCTCATACACATTGTGATATGTACTTTCTTTCCATGGTTATCAGTTGAATTTCTGAAGTGTGATTGTTTGATGAAGATAAAAGAAATATAATATATATTCACAAGTAATTACCATAGGTCAAAAATAACATACTTGTACCAATTGTACTAAAAAATCAACATGGTATCAAAGCTTTGGTAAATGAAAGAGCACAAAGATCACTCCTTGAAAAACCCCACCTTGAGATCACTTTGAAGAAACCCTAGATCTATATCCAAGTTGCATCCATGGCCTCTACTATGAAATTAGGGAACAAGTTAGAGGGGGCCACTAACTTTAGGGCTTGGAAGACAAGAATTGACCTAATTCTTGCAAAATAAGATATTTTGGAAATTGTGTAAGGAAACGTGATTGAACCTACAGATGAAGTTGGAAGGAAGAAGTATAATAAAGATGACATCATTTCCATGAAGATTATTGTAGACTCCACCAAGGACTATCTTATTCGATACATCTTGAAGCTTGACACTTGAAAGAATATGTGTGATGCCCTAAATAAGTTAGAGGCTATCAATAATATTGGGAAACTCATGAGCTTGATAAATGAGCCTTTTGATATAAGAATGACAAAGAATGATACAATGGCTTCATATTTTGTAAGGGTTTCTCAACTAAGAGATTAACTAAAAGCTATTGATGAAATTGTTTGCGATAAATAACTTGTGACTTCAGCACTTAATAGAACACCATGTTCCTGGGATTCATTTGCAATAGATATAAGTAGCCAAAAGGAAGCTCCAAGTTTGGAAGAACTATGGGCAACGTTTGCTCATGAAGAATAAAGACTTCTCTCTAGAGAAAGAAAGAAAAAATAAGAAGAAGATTATCAACCCTAAGCTTGTTCCATGAATATTGGGGGGAGAAAGAAGTCTCATTTTTAGAAGAAGAAAAAGGGTTTTGATAGCAGAACTAATCCTAAAAATAAGAAAGATACGTCTCAAATTAAGTTCTTTCGTTGCAAAAAATTTGTTCACTTCAAAGCCCAATGTCCTAAAAGGTTTAATGATAGGAAGAAGAGAGAAAATGAACATGCTACCATGGTGGAATTTAATGAGCAGTTCAAGATATCCAAAGTTGAAGGAGATAAATATCACTTTTACTATTTTGCACTTGTAGATCTCTTGTAGATGACAACAATATATGATTGATTGAATTTGGAGCTTCAAGACATATGATAGGGGAGGATGATCATATTACAAGTTTGATGGCAATAATATTGGCACAAAAGGTGGAGCTTGAAGACAAAAACAACTATATAGTTAAAGGAATTGGGACAACATCCATTAAGCTCGAAACATATGAAAACATTCACTTGAGCAACATCTCTATGTTCCATATTTAAAAAATAATTTTGTTTCAATTTCATGTTTAAAGGATAGAGGAGACAAAGGCTCTAGTATAAGCTCTGCTGGGGTTATTGGGATTCATGAAGGAAAGTTGTATAGACTCCTAGGGAAATATTCAAAAGATTTAGTACATAATGATATTAACCCTACTCAGGTGAAATATTTGAGATAACGGGGGGTGGCGGAAGAGAGGTTCTAGGGTTCAACAACAGAGGAGACAGGGTTAACAAGCAACCATGGTAGCACAGGAAGGAGGGAGCTCCACTCCCTCCTACAGAAATGCAGTTTCAAACAGAGGAAGAGCAGGGAATAGGACCAAGCCTCCACACTCCTTGGAGGACAAGACAAGAATTCTTGAAACCCAGAAGGAGGAAGGCAACAAAACCCATGCAAAGCAAGGGACTCACGAGGAATACCGACAGGAGGATAAAGCGGAAGACAGTGGTCAGGGAATAGAAAACAGAACCAATATGGGGCCCTGCAAACCGAAGACCAACACTAAACTACGGGTTATTTTGAATGATCTTGCTCTTCAAGTACACAGGGATCATATGACAAACTACGCTATCATAAGTAAGTTTATGGGAATCTGGTCGAAAAAGAAAGCGTTATACACTTGGATACAATACAACTGGAAACCAAAAGGGGAGTTAAATATACATCTTGGATCCAAAGGTTTTTTTACAGTGGTGTTCACGAACATGGAGGACAAAGATAGGATTTTTGAAGGAGGACCATACTTCTATGTGGTAGCTAGTTTCTATATGTGCCCATGGACGATGAACTTTGTGTCGAAGTGAGAAACTTTCACATTGGTACCAGTATGGATTAGATTCTACTCCTTACCCTTAGATTATTGGATGCAAGAGTCTTTAAAAGCAATAGGTAATAAATTAGGTCATTTTTTAAATATTTCAAGAGCAACCCTACGAGGAAAGTATACCTCCTATGCCCGTATATGTGTGGAAATGGACCTTTTTGGAGCTCTTCCAGATGAGGTCATTCTTGAAGTCTATGATGAGGAATGGGTTCAAGCAGTTGACTACGAGCACATCCCTTTTAGATGTCGCAAATGTCATGAGCATGGACACTTATTCAGAGATTTCCCTCTTAACAAAAGGGAGGAATACCAAAACACTAGTGTTGGGTCTTGAAAATGTCATTCATTTCCATTACACTTTCACTATTATGTCCATTATATCATCTCTATTTCACCTCCATTTCACTACTATGTCACTACATTCATCCCACTTTCATTATCATTGGGCCACATTTATGTTTTTCCAAACTTTATTAATTCTTAGCCTTTTAAAGTGAATTTGTGGTTAAAAATTAAATTAGAAAATAATGTGCATATGCTTATACCTAACAAGTGGGTTGAGATTGTTGACATGTGTAGGTCAAAAGGAGGCTTCTAGAAGACCCTTATGTGGCACTCTAAGGCAAAATTCGAATTTGAGTGGAAATAATCATGGGATCATGAGGATATGTGTCACATATTCTAATTGTATTGAAACTCTAAGAAGACATGTGTCTTATTAGTTCCTATTTTAATTAGGACTCTAGAGGTAGAGGGAGAGATTCATGGAATCTCATTAATGAGATGGCTTCTCATCTTTTTGTATAAGTAGGAGATCTCTCTCCTTCATTTGTTAATCTTAGCTTGGTTAGTTCTTAAGCTTGTTAGTCTTAGCTTAGCTTGGAGTTTGTAGTTCTTCCTTGATGGATTTTGAAAGCTTTGGAGAGATTTTTTGTACTTTGTAATTTTGAAGAATTTGAATAAAGCTTTGATGTTCTCAACATGGAAGGAGATGTGAAGTAGATGTCATGGAGCACATGAGAATGTAAGGTAGAATAGATTTTATTTTGTAATTTTTCTTTGATTTCATTATGTCATTTGATTGCTTTCAAGTTTGATATATTAGAGTTTCCATTGATGCAATTTTAATTCATGTAAATGTGTTCAACCAGTTGATTGTAGATTAGTTTTTATTTACATGTTTTTGCATCAAATAGTGACAAGAGATTTGCCTCTCTGCTGACTTTGTTTTTTTTATCTTTTCAATTTCAGTTATGCTTTGATTTCAGTTTTATTCATTTGCTTTGTCAGTTAGTTTAGATATCAAATCCCTCATATCATTGATGTTATCTCCTAAAGCCATAGCTTAGACTACTTGGCAAGTTATTGGACTATGAATGATGTGATTTCATTTTAGCTTTATTTTTTCTACAATTAGATATCAAATTCCTCATATTATTGACGTTATCTCCTAATGCCATAGCTTAGACTACTTGGTGAGCTATCAGACTATGAATGATGTGATTTGATTTTAGCTTTATTTTTCTGCAATTAGATATCAATTTGCTCATATCATTGATGTGATCTCCTAAAGCCATAGCTTAGACTACTTGGCAAGCTATCAGACTATGAATGATGTGATTTGATTTTAGTTTCGCTTTTCTGCAATTAGATATCAAACTGCTCATATCATTGATGTTATCTCCTAAAGCCACAACTTAGACTACTTGGCGACCTATCAGACTATGAATGATGTGATTTGATTTTAGCTTTATTTTTTCTGCAATTAGATATCAATTTCCTCATATCATTGACGTTATCTCCTAAAGCCATAGCTTAGACTACTTAGCGGGCTATCGGACTATGAATGATGTGATTTGATTTTAGCTTTATTTTTTCTGCAATTAGATATCAAATTCCTCATATCATTGACATTGTCTCCTAAAGCCATAGCTTAGACTACATGGCAAGCTATCGAACTATGAATGATGTGATTTGATTTTAGTTTTACTTTTCTGCAATTAGATATAAAATCTATCATATCATTGACGTTATCTTCTAAAGCCATAGCTTAGACTACTTTGCAAGCTATCAAACTATGAATGATGTGATTTGATTTTAACTTTATTTTTTCTGCAATTAGATATCAAATTCCTCATATCATTGACGTTATCTTCTAAAGCCATAGCTTAGACTACTTGGTGAGCTATCGAACTATGAATGATGTGATTTGATTTTACTTTTACGTTTCTGCAATTAGATATCAAACTACTCATATCATTGATGTTATCTCCTAAAGCCATAACTTGGACAACTTGGCGAGCTATCAGGCTATGAGTGAAGTAGATTGATTTTACTTTTATTAGTTTGCAGTTTTTGATTTGTTTGAGTGCAATAGCTTAACTTTTATTTTTGTATTTAGATAAACAATAGAGACAGTTATTTCATGATCAATATTTCATCTTTTGTTTGATTTAAGTAGCTGCATATTTACACTTTTGTTCAAGTACTGATTTGATCAATAATACGTTTTGAGATCTTTGAAGTGCTAAGTTTTGGAAGTTACCATAAGGGACATAAACCTTGTCTTGAAATCTCTATCCATACTTGACCTTTAAAAGTATTCTTAAGACCTTAGAATAGGATTTCCATTTGCATTAGATACTTTAGGAGATCAATAAGAATAAAACCCCAAAACAAGATAAAAAATATAAAACAATGAAGTAGGAAAAAATATTAACTAAGCACATATGGTGCACCACACTTTATCAGTTTACGTTACTCGGATTGATAATTTATGTAGAGAAATTGAAGACGTGAAATTGACTAGATATTTTGGCACCGTTGCTGGGGAAGTGTAATTAGGAGACCTTATTTCTTACATCTAAAAAAAAAATTAATAATTCTTGAGTATGCTCTCCTACCGCACTTTGTGTGATCTGGAGGATCAGAAAAAGGATTGTTATGTAAAAAAAGAAAAAAAAAAGAGGAGAAAAAATAAAATTCAACATTTCAATTGATTCAATTAAAAAAAAATTGCTTTGATAGGTTCAGTTGACTGGTTATGGTCTGTAGTGGTCCTCAAAACATTGTGTCCTGTTTTAATAAGCTTTTGCAAATTAGCTGTAGAATGCAGCCTGATTCCGCAACTAATTTCAAGGTTGAGCAGGTTACAGGCGTCTAATAAAGAAACCAACCACATGGGCATCTCCAAAATTTTCCTGACATGGATCTTATCCTAGTCACCCAACCTAGATTGATAAAAAATCAGTTGAAGACCTCAGTGAAAGCCTTGTTTTTAACATGTTTACCTTGAAGTCTTTGCTGCCTGAAATTGAAAACCATTAATCATTTTCATAAATTTTACAATTTCAAAGGAAAAAAAAATCAACTCAATGGCACAACTCTTGTGGTCTTTATTGATAATATCTTCGCCCTATAATACACTCCACAACAGTTTCACGTCCACTTTGTATGGATCCCTCATGCTGCCAATAAGTCAAACCAATGCATCGCTGACCCTGGAATATGATTTCCATGGCTTCAAAATGTCAATTGTTCCCAATCCAATGACTTCAATTCAACATTACAAACCCCATGTGTAGTCTCTCGGTCGTAGTTTTGTTCAGCGATTCCCCACTCTTCTTTATAAAATGGCTTCGCGACTCTTCAAATAGTGTGTTCTTCATTAGTGTGCATTTCCTATAGTTGGATTGGAAATTTCTTGTCTCCCACATAGATTTCCAATAAAGATTAATAGTGTACACACTACCACTATCAAACAAAGGCATATTGTCTTACCTTTGATTCAAAATTTCATAGCCGACTGCAGCAATTCAGAAAAACGCAAAACAGAGAAAAATGTCAAACTTTAAATACACAATTTGGCCAAATTAAAATGAATTAAGAGAAAATAAAACATTGGTTTCTTCGGAAATATGGTCAGTTAGATAACCCAGAACGGTTTTAAGAAATTCATAGCGGTTTGAGAGAATTTATCAGTTCTTTGAAGCCCATTTTTGCAAGCCGCGAGAGGAAAAACAATGGGTTTTTTTGAATAGTTGCGGCCATATTCCGATTTTTTTAAGAAATCCACCAGATCTTATTTCTTTGGCTACCAGGTCATCCACCGTGTCACTGAATACGTGAGGAAAAAATATTTTTAAGGAATAGTTTGAACACGGCACGCCGTAGTTGTTTGAAGAAACATGACTTTCTGTCATTAAAAGCCATGAAATCGTTTCCACCTGTCTGTACCTGTTCCGTTACTTCCAGTTAAATGTTGGGAGAAAATGGAATAGGGAAGATAATGGTTATATGCATGTTGACTAGTTTATTGAAACCAGATCTTGTAGACAATACAGATGTGGAGAATCTTGAATCCAATGTGTCATACAAACCGCAGAAGATCAACTGAAGTTCCAGTAAACTGTTAGGCATTTATTGCACCAAAAAAAAAAAAAAAATTGTGATTCATATACGCACACTCAATTCACATATGATGTCATGAAACCACTTCAAATTCAAAAATTAATGTAGTAAATATTTCTGGTGGAGAATTACAAAGAGTTGCAAATGCATACTTGGATTCAAAACAACGTATTGTTGCGGCATAAAGCTGCACAAATAGTCCAGTCCCTGCTCAGGCTAGACAACTATGTTATTATTGAGCATGACCTTAGTATCCTTGATTATTTATCAGACTTTATCTTCTGTCTGTATGGGAAGCCTGGGGCTTATTTTGTAGTAACACTGTCACTTTCAGTTGGAGAAGTGATTAATGTCTTTTTGGTTGGTTTTGTTTCAACTGAAAATCTCTATTTTAAAGATGAATCACTTACTTTTAAGGTTGCAAAAACTCCACAAGAAAGTGTGGAAGAGATAAAAATCTATGCACGACAAAAGTATCCAAATATGTGTAAAACTAATGGTTGGCTGTCTTTTACCTGCGGAATGCAGCCTGATTCTGCAACTAACTGGAAATTCCTCGGCCATTTTCATACTTCTATAGGTTATAGGTGTCAAGAGACAAAATGAGCCACATGGGTAGCTGGGAAAATGTTAGTACATGGATGGTATCCTATTCATTTGATCCAATTCGATGAAAAAGACCCCGATCAAAGGGAAGTCAAGTTGTGTGTTATCACTAAGTCGCCACACTAAGTCGCCGCATGTCAAAAAAATAATAATTTTGAATCAATGAAATGAATAAGTTATTTGCTCACTTTTCTGAAGGTATTGATTAATTTTGGACTGATGATGAAAGATGAATGGCTAACTTTTTATTCAAGATTTTTAGCTACAAACACTGTGCACATTCCGCAACTAAAGTCCAATTCCACAGCTGAAAAACCTCATTGTTCAAATCAACCTATCTTTCTCATACAAAATCAGATTTGATGATTCAAGTACCGTTGGAAAGATCTCAACAATATATACACAATAAGAAATCCATCATTAGAGTTTGAAATGGTAAATAATGAAATAAATTACTAAAAAGGAGCAACATTCAACTTGAGGTACTAATTCCAAAACAGATATAAATTCTTTTCATTTTTGCTTTGAGAACTTGCTTCATTAATACAAATTCTTAGTTTTGTGTGTAAATGTCATAACTAGAGAGATTGATCACCTCTCTCCTTTGATAATCTTACATTCCATTGTAGAAGAAGTATTGGTTTTTTTTTTGCAGGTTCCAGGAGGAAGGAGAAATGACTACAAGAGAATGGTGTCTCTCTAAGAGACCAATTTGTTTCATAAGAGGATGATCAGCAACAAAGAGGAAATATGTTGATGCAAAATTAGATCCAAACACTTGAAAAACTTTCAGATACTATTGTCTCCATCACATCCATACTTCATAATAAACCATTCACCTCATTTCACTCCATATTTTCCATTTACATTCACATACACTTTCTGTCTCTTTTTCTCCATTCATAACCCACAAATAAAAGGAAAAGGCTCATTCACATGCTTATTGCCTATTTCCATTTCTTCTCTCCATTACCATCTTCCATTTTCAACTTCCCTTTCCTGTCATTTTCATTCTGCAAATAAGCCCTGTTTCAATGCAAATTATTGAGTCCATAGTCCTTTGATTCTAAGTTCATTGTAAAGACACTTTGAGGCTTGCATGCCTTAATGGCAAGTTCTCATGCTGACAAACAATGGGAATACATTAATGTCCCTTGTTCATTAGATCTTCTAGGTGACTCGACATCGGAAAATTCATTCGTACCTAGCAAGATGTGTTTGGGCATCTTAACTCTCATTGTCATCAATGATGAGAGTTCTCATGTTGACTAGTGGCATCCATTAATGGCCACTAAGTCAACAATTTCCTGCTATGTTCGACATCAGAACATCTTTTCACATAGTAGGAATTGTGCCAATGAGTTTTGAAGGCATGAAGACTATTATTTTCAGCATTTTGGAGTAGATTCAACAAGTTTTAGTAGAAGCAATAAAAATTCATCTTGACTCTTTATCCATAGCTCTTATTGTTCAGCCACTTGAAGAAGAATATGATAAAAAATTTTCAGCCACCACACATACAACTCATCCATTCCAAAGGGTAAGTGAAAGTACATCATTTTCTAACTTTTGACCATAGAATTCCATAAAAAGCTAGAATGATAATTGTTGGAAAAACATTTCTCTTCCTCATTTCATAAAATTGCCAATACCATCAGTTGGGGGGGGGGGAATACATTCATCTTCATATCTTGTCATGTCCATATTATATTCAGGAGCCCACATACTTCCAACATATATTAACTATTACATTTTTATTATAAGCATACAATGGCTTTTCAAAAAATGCTTAAAGGATAAATTGAATACAAACAAAATCATGGTTGTCACACAAGAACCAACCATCACGCAATCCAATAAATATATATTTTGCAACAATAATCAAAATATCATTATGCAAAGTTCAAAGATCAAAAGAGAATGCAAAAAAAAAAAGATAATGGTTGTAACACAAGAACCAACCATGTTGCAATTCAAGTAAAACACTTTGCAGAAATATGAAGTTATCAAATGATATCATGCAAAGTTAAGCCAAAGCTCAAGGATCAAAAGAGTTAATGTAATATTTATTACATGAGGACATGCAATAACTTCAGTTAGGGGCTATGTTGGGTCTTGAAAATTTCATTCATTTCCATTACACTTTCACTATTATGTCCATTATATCACCTCCATTTCACTACTATGTCACTACATTCATCCCACTTTCATTATCATTGGGCCACATTTATTTTTTTCCAAAGTTTATTAATTCTTAGCTTTTTTAAGTGAATTTGTGGTTAAAAATTAAAAACTAATGTGCATATTCTTATACCTAACAAGTGGGTTGAGATTGTTGACATGTGTAGGTCAAATGGAGGCTTCTAGAAGACCCTTATGTGGCACTCTAAGGCAAAATTCGAATTTGAGTGGAAAGAATCATGGGCTCATGAATATATGTGTCACATCTCCTAATTGTATTAAAACTCTAAAAAGACATGTGTCTTATTAGTTCCTATTTTGATTAGGACTCTAGAGGTAGAGGGAGAGATTCATGGACTCTCATTAATGAGATGACTTCTCATGTTTTTGTATAAATAGGATATCTCTCTCCTTCATTTGTTAGTCTTTTCTTGGTTAGTTCTTAAGCTTGTTAATCTTATCTTAGCTTGGAGTTTGTAGTTCTTCCTTGATGGATTTTGAAAGCTTTGGAGAGCTTTGCTATACTTTGTAATTTTGAAGAATTTGAATAAAGCTTTGATGTTCTGAACATGGAAGGAGATATGAAGTAGATGTCATGGAGCACATTAGAATGTAAGGTAGAGTAGATTTTATTTTGTAATTTTGCTTTGATTTCATTATGTCATTTGATTGCTTCCAAGTTTGATAGATTAGAGTTTCCATTGATGCAATTTTAATTCATGCAAGTGTGTTCAAACGGTTGATTGTAGATTAGTTTTTCTTTACATGTTTTTGCATCAAATAGTGACATGAGATTTGCCTCTCTGCTGACTTTGTTTTTTTAGCTTTTTAATTTCAGTTATGCTTTGATTTCAGTTTTATTCATTTGCTTTGTCAGTTAGTTTAAATATCAAATCCATCATATCATTGACGTTATCTCCTAAAGCCATAGCTTAGACTACTTGGCGAGCTATCGGACTATGAATGATGTGATTTGATTTTAGCTTTATTTTTTCTACAATTAGATATCAAATTCCTCATATCATTGATGTTATCTCCTAAAGCCATAGCTTAGACTACTTGGCGAGCTATCAGACTATGAATGATGTGATTTGATTTTAGTTTACTTTTCTACAATTAGATATCAAATCCCTCATATCATTGACGTTATCTCCTAAAGCCATAGCTTAGACTACTTGACGAGCTATCAGACTATGAATGATGTGATTTGATTTTAGTTTTATTTTTTCTGCAATTAGATATCAAATTCCTCATATCATTGACGTTATCTCCTAAAGCCATAGCTTAGACTACTTGGCGAGCTATCGAACTATGAATGATGTGATTTGATTTTAGTTTTACTTTTCTGCAATTAGATATCAAACTGCTCATATCATTGACGTTATCTCCTAAAGCCATAGCTTACACTACCTGGCGAGCTATCAAACTATGAATGAAGTAAATTGATCTTACTTTTATTAGTTTACAATTTTTGATTTGTTTGAGTGCAATAGCTTAACTTTTGTTTTTGTATTTAGATCAACAGTAGAGACAGTGATTTCATGATCAGTATTTCATCTTTTGTTTGATTTAAGTAGCTACATATTTACACTTTTGTTCAAGTACTGATTTGATCAATAACATTTTTTGAGATTTTTTGAAGCGCTAAGTTTTGGAAGTTACCATAAGGGACATAAACCTTGTCTTGAAATCTCTATCCATAATTGACCTTTAAAAGTATTATTAAAACCTTAGAATAGGATTTCCATTTGTATTAGACACTTTAGGAGATCAACAAGAACAAAACGCCAAAACAAGATAAAAAATATAAAACAACGAAGTAAGAAAAAAGGTTAACTAAACACATATGGTGCACCACACTTCATCAGTTTACGATACCCGGATTGATAATTTATGTAGAGAAATTTAAGATGTTAAATTGACTAGACAATTAGTAAAGGGAAAGACCATATGGATTTTACTAAAATGGGAGGGAAAGGTAAACGAGGGGGAAGGAAGACACAAAAGAACCCTAATGATAACAAACCAAACAGTCACAATAGGTTTGAGATCTTAGAAGAACAAGAAGAAGATAAAGGAAATCAAATGCAAACGGAGAATCAGACGGAAAGAGGGAAAGGTAAAGAGACAAGTATGGAGTTCACACAAGAACAGAATGAACACATAACAAACCTATTGAGTACCATGGAAATAGAAAAATACCATGAAATGACTCAAAGCGAAAGTGGTACAGAGGACTAAGACTTACAGGAAATCCTGGAAAGGGAGAACATGCAATTAGAAAAGTTTCTAGAACAAGGAGGTGTTATCACTAAGATTTTCCTTGAAGTTGTCAGAAGAAGGAAAGGGGTCCGAGGAAATCACAAACAAACTTTTAAGTACAAAATCTAGCCAATCTGTACTCAGAGAGGGCTCTCTCTTTAAGATTTAGCTTTGTTTATAGGATATTAGGCTAGTTATGAAAGCTTGGGGGTTTTGGTTTTGTTTGGTGGTGGAATTCAAGAGCAGATGGATAGAGTAGAGTATTTTAGGCCATTGGGCTATGGAGTCAACTGAGGATGGCTTAATTGGATCAGGTTGATTCAACAAAGGAGGGCTTCACAGGGCAAGATAGTTAAACAAGAGACAAATGGTAACTTGAAAGGGTGGAATGGTCTTAAAAGGAAAGAGTGGCAGTTAAGAATCCTTCAAAAAATTTTAAGAGGAGGGAAAGTGGGTGATCACTAATAAAAAGAAATTAAGAATTTCTTATTAAATGACCACAATGATAAACTAATAAGCAAAGAGCAATTAAGAATTCCCTGACTATGATAGCATAGAAGAAAACATTTAGAATATAAACGATTTCAAAGACAGAATGTAGTAAAGCACTTTCTGAAATATACTTTTTCGTTTATTATTCAGATATGAAACATATGTGAAATATTAAACCAGAAAACAGTAAAAACATAAGATATAAAATACTTATTTGTCCAACGTTTGACGCATGAATCCTGTAAAAGTCCTTTGCTTTATTACTTCATCCAACCAGCCATACTAGAGTTGTTTGACAACACTTTATTCCAAAATAGAGAGTCTACAGAAATGTCTAAGAATCCACCCTCAATACTTCGAACGAGGGATTACTTATACAAAATTTACAATAAAATATCTCATAACTAAGAGATATATAATCTAGGAAGACTAACTATATGTTACATAAAAGTAGAGACGGATGGTCTCGAAGATAGAAACTAAAAGTGAACTGATGGCTTGTTGTCCCTGTTTTTGTGAATGAGCTGGAGGCAAGCCTTATGTTTGAGCATCTTGTTGTCTTGCTCGTAATTTTGTGCTGGTTGTTTGCTTTTCATCTTCTTACTGATACTCTTTGACCTGTTATGATACTCTTTACCTGCTTTATCCTTATTCACCTTCTTTTACCAAAATTGACTATGGTAAATACTTTAATTTACTTTTTACCAATGTAAATCATAAAATTTCTGTCATATTTGTCCACCAATCATCCCTTGGTATCCTGGTCCTTTCTAGCTTCCTAAATATTTCATTAGCCTTTGTGTATTTTACAAAATTTGGCTAAACAGGAAGCAAATGTTTCAATTCATGCTCAACATAAAAGAGGTTTTCTAGACTGTCATAAAGAACTCTACGTGTAGATAGTGCTTTGGTGTAGATGAAATAGTAGAGGAACTGGCTTGGTTGTTTGCATACTGATCCAATTTGACAACATAATCCTCATGCCTCATTAACTTGTCATTGATAACTAAAGGAATTGGAAGTCATTTACTCTGTAATATGCCAAACTTTTCCATAATTCATCTATATCCTCCTGCATATTCTGTCATTTTCTTTCTAGGTTCTGCATTAAGGCCCTTTTGGTCAAGAATTTCTTGATTTCAATGATGGTTCTTGTTCTATCTTCAATATTCAACTGTTCCAACTGGTGCCTATTTCTGCTATTTAAAAATTTTATTAGCTTGATAGCTTTCTCAGGCTTCCCTCCTAACTCTTCCTTAGTGTTCTGAATCTCTTGAAGAGCAACCTTTACTAGGTCAATCTATTAAAAAATGATTTGTATTGATGACCAAACATCATTGATTGATTGAGTGATGTTGTTCCACAGAATTTTCCTAATATCAGTTAAAGATTTTTCAAAAGTGAGGTCCTTTTCCAATGTTTTTACTTGTTGAGCCAAGCCTTTATCTTTCCTCACTTCTTTAGCAAAATTGATCTTTGACACATCATACTTCTGCTCTAAGGTGACAAATTTCTCCTTTACCTTCCAGATTTCAGAAACTTGGAGTTTCATTTCCTCCATGGACTTGATTAATTCTTTAGTGCTCTAACCTAAAGTTCCCACCTGTAATGTACCTGTGCTTGTACCTGTAACTGTACCTGTGATAGCTTCTATTGTGGCCAAAGAGACATTTGGTGCAAGAGCCATTGCAAGTGTAGAAGAGACTGCCATGGAGACCACTGGTACTACATTTTGAGGCTAAGGAGTCGACTCACTCTGCCTGCTTTTTAGTGATTTCTCTAATTCCTTCTCAGTCTCCTTTAATTGTTCATTTAGCTTGAGGACTAGGTCCATAAGCTCTTCTTGAACCTTCTTTTCAATAACTTTAGTAGTCTGTGCATGCATTAATGGAGGCAACTTTAACTGTTTTCTCAAGGTAGCTATGTCTTCATTTTTCTTCTTTATCGAGGCCTCTGGAGCTTTTACATTTTTTGTGTTATGACTCAATCCAATAATCAACTCCTCCAATGATTTGATTCTATTGTCCTTAGCCTGTGAGGAGGCTCTTTCTAACTATAACTGAGCAGTAGTGTTGCTCAATGAGTTTTCCAATCTGTGTGCCATCATGGCCTTACTTGTCAAGGTGGAATATGCCATTTCCCCTGTCTGCTTGTGCAATTCTCTTTGATCTATGGGGTGAATGTCCTTGGCCAAGACCTCAAAATCAGTTTTGAGGTAGTATAAAAGTGATTGGGGCTATTGTACTTTGGGCTTCAAAAAGCTCATCTGCATTTTGCTTTCCTTGATGTCATAAGCTGACATCAACCTTGTCTGATTGGTAGGAGCCATCTCCAAATATTGATTGTAGACTTGGGCCTTATAATGATTCATTTATGGACTTTATCTCTTTGAATTTTTCTTTGATGTCTAAGGACTTGTTAGATGCATGCCTGAAGGATGAAACTTCAGTGCTTTGTTGTCTTTCCAGCTCCTATCTTTGTGAACTAGAAGGTGTCCCACCTACTAGGAATGTATGTTGACTGTCTACACCTTCTTTCCTCAAACTCCCTGTAGTTTCTTCAAAAATTCTTCTTTTGAGTGTGGATTTAGCATGTGCCACTTAGAACTAGGCTGGTCTAAAGGACCACTGGAAATGGTAGCTACTTCCCTGTCTCTTTTTAAGTTATTTTCCTCATTCAGAGGAGTCTGCAAAATTGGGGGGTCTTCCACATTAATCTGAGTTGGATGGCACTGTGGTGGGGCCTGCTCTTCTGAGATTTCAAGATGCTTTGACATTTTTTATTGCCCTGACGCTGGAGTGTTGGTTTCTTGTTCTTTTCCCTGTGATGTTTCTGCAAGGGGTGTACTTGTTTCCTGTGAGTGCCTTTTAGAAGTATCTGCTGTTGAGGTACTAGTCCCTGGTGTTGGTTTCTGAGAAGTCCCAACTGGTACTTGCTCAAAAGAGTCCAGGTCAAGTGTCTTTTCTAGGTCTTTCATTACATTTTCTACATTGACCTGATCACTATCCATCTCTACAAGAGTCCCTTCCTTCGATTCATCCATGTTATCATATTGCTCAATTTCTAGGATTCTGTGATGAAAATAAAGTGATAACCTAGTTTGAATGGAAGAAGCTCACAACCATATATCATGATCTCTGTGTGATTCTAGTACAAGTACCAGTCACCTACCTTGTACTATTTGGATAGCTAAAGGATTCTTTTGATTTCATCACTAATCCTAGGAGGAGACTTTTCTGTCAGCATGGTGGTCGCTAGGTGGACAAACTGGTCAATGAGTTCATTGTATGAATAGGTACAAGAAGAAGAATGGTGGAAGATAGAAATCCAAAAAATGACTGATCTTGGATTACCCTTTGTGTCGAGTTTATTCATAGAAAATGGGAACTTGTCAGATTGATAGTAGAGGATGAGGTGATATATGAATGTTGAGTACTTGAATACTTTCTCATTTTCCAGCCTCATGAATTAGTCTTGGATTTTCTCAGCAATGAATGCAGCATAATTGTACTTGATAGCAGGGGGTTGACCAGGGTTAAAGATGGACATCAAGACTAGGGTCAACTCATCTACATATTCACTAGTGTTGAATCCCATGACTGCAGCTATCATAACAACTATAATTTTGCCTGTATCTGTGAAGAAAGCTGACAAATAAGGAGGAGGATTTTTGGGTTGATGGTCCTTATCCACAAAAGTCTAAAAAAGGCGACTGAGTTTAGATTGGGATAATTTAGATGATTTTTCAAGCAAATATTCAATGGAAATGGGGGTGAGGGTTTGATTGGGATGAAACTGAAGCATCTCATTGATGGAGTCTATAGTAATGGTGAAGAGGACTGTTTGATTGGGAGACATCACTGCTCTGAGGTTGGGCTCATAATTTGCATGGCACTGATGTATAATGTCAAGGAAAACATGCACAGAGGGAAGAAAGTACATTGGGAGATTGGATTCCCAAATTCATATGGTATCATCACCATTCAAGTGATTGTCGGCATTGACAAAATACTTTCAGGTGGTTTTTATCAGTAGTCAGGTCTTTTATTTGAAAATATTTATTTGTTAGGGCCATATAATCTAAATCATGGTGAGGGGTGGTAATGGGTGCAATATTTAGGGCCAAGGGGGTTTCCATTCTGGTTCTTGTGGATTCAGATAGGAAACTGGGATTTTTTAAGTGAAATTGATGAAATAGAGGGTTTGGGGAACTTGAATTTCACGTGCAGCAACTGAATTATGGTGAAATTTGGATTTCTTTTCAATTAATTGTAGTGAAAGCAAGTATTCACATGGTTTCTTGATGGGAAGCTGGTAAATACCTGTTTTTAGTGAGGGCGATGGAATGCAGGTTCATTGGGTGTAATGGCAGACTGTAAGCGACGTCGACTGCAAGTTTTGAAGGTGGTTGGCAGTTGGGTGCACAAGCTAGTTGATTTTCAACGTTCAGGTTGTTGCATGCATGTGTTCGTAGAATAGGATGAAAAACTTATTAATTTTGTTTTTTATACAAAGTCAAAACTTTGGTGGGTTCGGGATTTGGACAGGTGGCATCAACGGGATAATGATGTGATGTTTTGTCGTTAGCGGGAGGCGGTAAGCGATTTTCATCATATTGCTAATGGAGGGGAGGCGATATTTGGGCTAGACCTAGTGATACCATACGATGAGCGACGCGTGGCGATGGCACTGTTTGCAAAACCGCTTGTGATCGCGCGGTAACTTTCGGTCAAGGAGGGCCATGCGATATGCATGACAACCGTTGGATGCAAGGAGCTTGATTAGACGACTATTGGGGAGTTGAGGTGACATGTGTTTAATGGAGGGCAGGTCCAACATGATTAAAGTTTTTTAATAGCATCAGGAGGGGCGAGATTGATGGAAAAAGTTATTAATTAACCGTGGGGGTTAATTAATTCTTGTATTAACATGGCAAGGTCGGGGTTCTTAATTAGTTACAGGTTAACTAATTAATCCCAATTAAGAGTGTATTATGGTTATATTTAACCGAGGGGTGGAATATATAAGATTTTTGGGTTTTTTGATATTTATAATAATACGGGAGTGGGTAACCTTTATAGGGGAACTATATAATAATATAAGTTAATAATTAATATTACCAAATGAATGGAAAAAGCGCTAAGTCTAAAACATTTTCATGTGTATATTTAAACTTAGGCTAAGTGAAAAATGAGGGTTTTTATGGAAAATATTTTAATTTTCCTAAGTAAAATAGGATTTTACTTAAGAAAATTTTTATAAAGGGGATGAATGACCTATGAAGGGGTGTGATCATTGATGAATGGGCTTCAATGCTTAAGGTATTATAGATTATTGGGCCGAGGGTCCGGTCCCTCCAATAGTCAGAGAAATGCTCTGAGCCTCTCTAATTTGATAGATACCTTGGCACTTAGGGGAAATATGAACTAGTCCAGTTTAAACTATTTGACTATTCACGAATTGTGGCATAGGTGACAAGCTGCACATAATTGTTTATTATACAAAAGTAAAAGTAGAGGCATTTAGACTTGCACACTTTCATGGTCTTTCTTTTTTGTTGGTGTTCATTTTCTTTCATTTTTTGACCATCTTTTTATTCTTTTCACCCTTTCATTTTCTTTTAGGGTATACCCTCTTTACATTTTTTTAATTTTTTGACTTTTTACAAATATGGAAAACCTTTGCAAAAAGTAAAGTTATGAACATATTACATATCTCATCAAGTCAATTATGATATATGACACCTATTGGCATAAGGGCATAATAGTGGCTCCACTTGGGGATGGCTTTTCGTGGTAGAAAGTCAAGAACAGTAAATCAGAGGCCTCTGAATGACTTTGACTGTGCTTTGAAATCTTCTTCTGTTTGCTGCTTTATTGTATGTATGACAATGATACTTCTAAAGCTTAGGGCCTTCTCTTCGGGCTTCAACTCCAAAATCTTACTGTCCAATCAACACTATGACATTAAAAAGGATATAATTTGTACATGAAGAACGTGGTAACATTAGTAAGTAGGATCAAGGTAATGCTTTAACATCCAACCATTGACTGGTTCTTCTTCTGCTTCTGTACCATCTAATTCTTTAAGAAAATATGCATTATTCTCTTTGAAAGCATAGATGATGTATGGTCCTTCCCATAGGAAGTCAAACTTTCCATGTTCCCCTTATCCTCTCTTCTGCAATCCCATCTTAACACTTTAGTTCCAAGGTAGAAATCTTCTGCTTTGGTTATTTTGTCAAATATATTCTTAAGTTTCTCCTGCAACACTTGGGATCTTTGGTACACCTCCTCCCTGGTCTATTATAAATTGATGGTCTGGTTTATCCTTCTTTGAATATCATTAGGTTCCACTTGAGCTTCTTGGAATATTTTCATGACACGAACTCCTAATGATGAAGGAAAGGCAACCTCCATGCCATATACTAACTCATAAAGACTGGTTCCAATGGATTTTTTGGTTGTAAGCATGTCTGCCCATAATGCATTTATCAGTTTCTTGTTCCAAGTTTTCTTGTTTTCTTCTAACAATTTTTTAATGATATTAATCAGACTCTTGTTGGAAGATTCTACCAGTCCATTCCCTTGAGGGTAGTAGGTTGTGGAATGGCCCAGTGTAATGTGATACTTGTTACAGAAACTGATCATTTTCTTTGACTTGAAAGCTGTAGCATTATCAATAATGATTTTAGTTGGGCAGCCAAACCTAGACAATATATTGGTTTCTAGAAAACCTATGATCACAGTGTCATTGGCCTGTCTAGAGGGGATGGCCACTATTCATTTAGTAAAATAGTCAGTGGCAGTGAGTATCCATTTGTGTTGGCCTGAAGAGGGTGGATGGATTCTCCAACGAAGTCAAGATCCCATTGGTGAAAAGTTTCTCGGTGGAAATGGGTTTCAAGGGTAAAGCTAACAACTTTCTCTTGCCTTAAAAAATTTGACATTTATCGCAAGAAGTTACAAATTTCTGCACATTTGTAAACAAGGTTGGTGAATAGAATCTAGCCCTTAGGATTTTATCTGCAGTTGACTTCCAATAGAGATGTCCACAACAGTCCCCTGTATGAAATTCTTGGAGACCTTGTCAGTTTCATCTTTTAACAAACAATTCAATAAAATTCCTTCATGGTTTTTCCAAAAAAGAGTATTATCTAAGATATAAAACTTTGAAGCTTTCATTTTTAAAAACCTATTCTTGGTTCTGGATAACCCTGGAGGAGCATGCATGTTTTGTAAAACATAAATTATATCAGCATACCAAGGTGAGTCTGAAAAGGCTTGGCTGATTTGTGGAGTCGCCATCTCCTGCTCGTTATCCAATTCATTTATATCCAGGGCTTGACAATTAGTTTCTGCCATGAGTTTGGCCAACCATTGTCCCTTTATCAGTTTTGTAGGTTTTATCTCTATATCATACTCCAAGATGGTAGCAATCCATTTAACTCTTTTTGCCATAAATTCCATCCCGAGTTAGGATATCTTTGACAATTGCATTAGGCACATAAGCTATCACATGAGAGTATAATATGTAGACTCTAAAGCCTTTAATGGCTTTTACCAGTGCAAAAGCTTGTTTCTCCATTATTTTGTATTTTAATGATGCTTCTCTGAGTGCTTTACTAAAAAAGGCTATAGGTTTTTCACATCCCTGATAATCCTTTTGTAATAAAACAACTGCTATAGTGTATTCTGATGCAAAGGAAAACATGATGAAGTCTCTATCAAATTGAGGACTTATGAGGACCGGTGTTCTGGTTAAGGCGATTTTGATTTCTTCAAAAGATTGCCTAGCCTCTACTGTCTATTTGATACTTGAATCCTTTTTTATCATGTTATTTAGTAATCTAATGAGTTATGCTAAGTTAGAAATGAATTTTCTTAAAAAAATTATCTTCCCTAGGAAAGCTTGAAGTTCTTTAATACTTCTTGGATGAGGTATCTGTAATATAGCTTCGATCCTAGAAGGGTCAATTCGAATGCCATCCTTGGAAATATTATGACCTAAAAGTTTACCCTCTTCCATATTGAACAAGGACTTCTTTGGATTCAAAGAAATTCCATATTTTATGCATTTTAAAAAGACTTGTCTAAGATGGTCTAAGTGTTGTTGATCAGATTTAGAAAAAACAGTTAGATCATCCTGATATATAACAAGAAAATCATGAATTTCTTTGGCAAAGGAAATGTCCATTGCTCTTTGGAAGGTTGCTCATACGTTTTTTAGTCCAAATGGCATTTTGATGTGCATAAAAGTGCCCCATAGTGTTGTAAAAGAAGTTTTTCCTTGGTCATAGGATGAACCAGGATTTGGTTATATCCTGAAAATCCATCTAAAAGTGAAATTATGGAAGAACCCACTACCCTTCCCAGAATATGATCCATTTTGGGTAAAGGATAGTTATCTTTAAGAGATACCTTATTTACATTTCTCAGATCAACACATAACCTTATTTCCCCAGTTTTCTTCCTAGTAGGTACCAAATTAGACACCCACTTTGAAAATCTAATAGGGGCAATAATTCTTGCTTCATACATGCATTTAATTTCTTTTTCAATCAATGGTAATAACACAGGGTTAATTCTTCTGATTTTTTGCTTCAAGGGCTTTTGATTTTCTTTCAGAGGTATAGTATGATGAATAATAGAGGTGTCATAGGATTTCAAATCTTCATAACTCCAAGCAAAGGCATCATGGAGTTCTCTCATAAGGTCAACATACTTTAGCTTCTGGTTAGGAGGTAAAGGTTTTGACAATTTTATCAGTTTTGGATTATCTTGTGTTCCTAAGTTATATTCTTCAATATATGCTTTTAATGGTTTCATTTTAGGTTTCTTGGGAATGTCATTGGAATCAAATAGATCTTCTAGAGGAGTCAATCCTTTAGGTAAATGATTGTCTTTTAGGTTGATAACCTCTGTTTCCTCATCAATTATCTTATCTAGGTCCATTTTTTTCAAGTCTTGAACTTCTTTTTGTGTGAATTTTGTGGGATATTGAACTTTCCTCTAAAAGGTTTGTTTGTACCTCATCTGTATGATTAGAATTAATAATTTTATTAACATCTATGTAACTGTTAGAAAACTCTTCATCTAAAGTTAACAAATTTATGATCTTCTCATCACTATCAAAAACCTGCTAGTTCTTTAGATTATCAGGTATGGCTGGTCTATGCCTAATTTCAGCAGTAAACTGATGATTAGGTTTGAAAGGTAATTTACAGATACTAGCAAACATGGCCAGGCTGCGGGCTTGCAAGTTGTGTTTTCTAGGGATTGTAGCAAGCTGAGTTTCTAGAATAGTGTTGAGAATTTTTATGACTGTTCCTCTATAATATCCTAATCTAGGATCCTTAGTTAAGTATTTTCCTTTAATCTGTTTAATGATTAATTCTAAATCTCCTATGACAGATACTCTGATTTCCCCTAATCTTTTGACAAGTTTAAGACCCAACAAGAGAGCCTCATATTCTGCCATATTATTGGTGCACTTAAAATTTAATCTGTAGGCATGGCCTTCAGCATGATCATTTTCTAAATTGTACACCCAAACTCCTACTCTTGCCCCTAATTTATTAACTGAGCCATCAAATTTTAAAGGCCATAGAATTTCATGCTCATAGTTGGTGTTAGGGGTGGTAGGAATTTGTTTAACATTGGGATCTGGTTTTTCATTCTCATCTAGTTTTTCTTTGTTATTTGATATTTTCTGGATGTGAACACTTGATTTTTCTATTTTTATTTCTTTTGGTTCTGCTGCTAAAACTTCTAATGTATTGGAAGGATTGGTTTCTGTATTGTAAAAAATGAACGAGTCCATATCAGAGTGTACTAAGTAGATGGGGAAATTTTAGGGTCTTTCATGACTACTTACTACATATTTCATCAATGTTTCTCTGTATAATTTCTTTGGTTGGCCAAAAACTGAGATAGTAGCATATAACATATTCAATTGAAGAGATCCTTGAAGCTTAGCACCTCAGGATCTGGATAATAACATGCAATATTTGGGTGGTATATCTGCTATCACTATATCCATTAAGATTGATTTTGTGGGGTATTGAACCAATGAGACACAAGTCTCTTATCAATCTTAAACATCTCACCTGACTAGAATCAAAAGAAAACAAATCTTTGTATGGTCTTGTGATGTCTAGGTCTAGCTTTTCCATTACAGACTTGGGCATAAGACTATGAGATGCCCCAGAGTCAAACATGGCATTGTGAAGAAATTTATCATGTATGTTTAATCTCACATAGAAGGGATGAATTCCTCCTTCCAATGGTTTTCCATTCACTTCTGGGCCAAAGATTAATTTGGGCTGGTCATCAAAAACATTAACTGAGTCTTTAGTTCTAGTAATTTTCAGTGATCTATTGATTTGAGTTTAATAAGCATCATGTTTAGCTAATTTAGATAATGGGACAACAATTTTCAGCTTACCTACTTCAGTTTCCAAATTAAAAGGTTTTTTTGTTTGGGCTTTTGTATTTCGAACAACAGTATTCTCTTTGTTTTCTGTGTTTTTTATGTTTTCTGTGTTTTTCTCTTTTTCGGAAGTGGAATCATGATTTGATGATTCTCGTAAATCAACTTCTGGAGGTTCTTCCATAGTTCCTTTGGAAGGAAGGGGAGTGGAGGGTTGTTTATTATTTGGTTGATTATCAAAGACATCTTCAATTATAGGGTTAAAAATATTATTATTTGATCTAGAAAGAATATGTACATGTGTGGTTACTGTCTTACCTCTTTTGGGCTTATTTAGAACCTTTTTTCTTATTTGTTTCATGGACATCAATTATCCTACTTCTTAGGTTGTATTGTTTGTGCACCTCAAATATGGATGTGTCATATCCCTCCCTAAAGTTGAATGATTCACTTGATTGAGTTTGAAACTGTTTAAGTATGTGGGCCTCTTGATCCTCTTGGGTTAGGAAAACTTCTCCTTCATTACCAAGTCCCATTAGATTAATTTGAGTATCCTCTTCTAGTTCTTCGGAGTGGGAAGCTTCTTCATAATTCTCCTGGAAAGGGGGTCTAATGTTTTGGTATGGACCAACCTTTCTAGTGTCCGGGTTTTGGTTTTTTCTGAAATTAGGATTTCTCCCTGTGTTGGTTGGCTGACCATCCCAAGGAGCTTTTCTTTCAATCGTTTCCACTATGTCTCCTAGTCTATCTATTCCTTTAATTATGGCATCTATCCTTTGTTCAAAGGTGAGGCTTTTCCCTTTAATGGTATTTTCCTTTCACTCCTAGCCTTGGCTCTTTTAGACATCAAGTTGGCTTCAACACTGACTACTATGCTTTGCATATCTTCCAAAGTATGAGGGGATTGTTCTCTCAGATGGAAAGCGATATCAAAATCAAATCCATCTGGAAATTTGATTAAGGCTAAATCAGGTGGGAGTCTAAGATTTTGAGGGATGGAATTATAGACACTGATAAATCTAGTGCAATAATCCTGCATAGTTTCTTGTGTTCCTCTATTTAGGTTTTCATATCCAGATAGAATCTGAAGAGGATCTTTCTTTTTCTCCCATTGGTTCGGGAATTGTCTATAGAGAGTTGCTAAGTTGTCTATACTATTTGCTGCTAGAGCTCTAAACCAGGTTCTAACTTCCCTAGTTAAACTCTGAACAAATATTCTCATTTGCACATCATTAGCATCTATTTCATAAATTTCAAAATAATCAGTCATATTTTTAGTGTGTTGTTGGGCTGTATAGGTACCAGTACCATCAAATTGAGTGGTCTTACTTTGGTAATCCTGGGGCATGGCACCCAAGTTTGTTGGTAGTAACAGGGGGCATATCTGTTTGCCATTACTGTAGGTAATGGTGAAACAACGGCTGGGGTTGGAATAACAGTGGATGTTTGAGTTGTGAATGGAGAGCTAGAGGGGATGGTTTGATGTGGAGTGGTTTGGGGTTGAGAAGTATGAGGAAATGATGATGAGCTTACAGAAACAGTAGTGATTACAGAGGGATTGGGTGTTCCTTCAGTGGTAAGATCATATTGTGGTGAGTTCTGCAAATACCTATCAATTGACAAATTATCTACTTGGAGCTCTAATTCTTGGATGAAGACTGGGTCTTGAACTAGGTCTGCTAATTCATAATCGGATGAAGTACTAAACAAAGAGGTCTCAAAGTATTCGTCAAAGGTTTGGTCTTTGAGGTAAATCCACCTAACAGTACAAGATGAGGATCTGAAGGTGGGTCGAGGACTAACAGAACTTTCTTATCTCCTAAGAATTCTGGGGATCAGATTGGGGCTCTCAAACACTTATGGTGGATTGGGATCAGGATTAGCTCTAGTGTAATGAGTCCTTTCTGAAGCCGGATTTTAGGTTTTGTTTTTGATTTTCTTAACTAATATCAAACAAACAACTTCTATGATTTCTTCAAGATGCTTTAGATTTAGGGTTTAAACTTTCTAAACGATTTATTATGACTGAGGAATTGTCTCCCCAGTGGGGTTGCCACTATGTTATCACTCAGATTTTCCTTGAAGCTGTCAGAAGAAGGAAAGGGGTCCGAGGTAACCACAAACCAAATTTTAAGTATAGAATCTAGCCAATCTATACTCAGATAGGGCTCTCTCTTTAAGATTTAGCTTTGTTTATAGGATATTAGGTTAGTTATGAAAGCTTGGGGGTTTTGGTTTTGTTTGGTGGTGGAATTCAAGAGAAGATGGATAGAGCGGAGTATTTCAGGCCATTGGGCTATGGATTCAACTGAGGATGGCTTAACTAGATCAGGTTGATTGAACAAAGGAGGGCTTCACAGGAAAAGATAGTTAAACAAGAGACAAATGGTAACTTGAAAGGGTGGAATGGTCTTAAAAGGGAAGAAGGGCAGTTAAGAATCCTTCAACAAATTTTAAGAGGAGGGAAGGTGGGTGATCACTAATAAAAAGCAATTAAGGATTTCTTATTAAATGACCACAATGATAAACTAAGAAGCAAGGAGCAGTTAAGAATTCCCTGCCTATGATAGCTTAGAAGAAAACATTTAGAATATAAACGATTTTAATGATAGAATGCAGTAAAGAACTTTCTCAAATATACCTTTTCATTTATTATTCAGATATGAAACATATGTGAAATATTAAACCAGAAAATAGTAAAAAAATAAGATATAGAATACTTATTTGTCCAACATTTGACACATGAATCGTGTAAAATTCCTTTGCCTTATTACTTCATCCAGCTAGCCATACAAGAGTTGTTTGACAACACTTTATTCCAAAATAGAGAGTCTACAGAAATGTCTAAAAATCCACCCTCAGTACTTCGAATGAGGGAGTACTTATACAAAATTTATAATAAAATATCTCATAACTGAGAGAGATATAATCTAGGAAGACTAACTATATGTTACATAAAAGTAGAGACAGATGGTGTCGAAGATAGAAACTAAAAGTGAACTAATGGCTTGCTATCCCTGTTTTTGTGAATGAGCTAGAGACAGGCCCTATGTTTGAGCATCTTGTTGTCTTGCTCATAATTCTGTGCTGGCTGTTTGCTTTTCATCTTCTTACCGATACTCTTTGACCTGTTCTGATACTCTTTACCTTCTTTATCCTTATTCACCTTCTTTTACCAAAATTGACTATGGTAAATACTTTAATTTACCTTTTACCAATGTAAATCATAAAATTTTTGTCATATCTGTCCACCAATCATCCCTTGGTATCATGGTCCTTTATAGCTTCCTAAAGATTTCATCAATCTCTGTGTATTTTACAAAATTTGGTTGAACAGGAAACAAATGTTTCAATTCATGCTCAACATAAAAGAGGTTTCCTAGACTATCATAAAGAACTCTGCCTGTAGGTAGTGCCTTTGGTGCAAATGAACTAGCAGAATAACTGGCTTGGTTGTTTGCATACTGATCCAATTTCACAACATAATCCTCATGCCTCATTAACTTGTCATTGATAAATAAAGGACTTGGAATTCCTTTACTCTGTAATATGCCAAACTTTTCCATAAATTCATCTATATCCTTCTGCATATTCTGACATTTTCTTTCTAGGTTCTACATTAAGACACTTTTGGTCAAGACTTTCTTGATTTCAAGGATGGTTCTAGTTCTATCTTCAATATTCAACTGTTCCAAATGTTGCCTATTTCTGTTTTTTAAAAAGTTTATTAGCTGGATAGCTTCCTTAGGCTTCCCTTCTAACTCTTCCTTAGTTTTCTGAATCTCTTGAAGAGTAACCTTTACTAGGTCAATCTGTTAAAAAATGATCTGTATTGATGACCAAACATCATTGATTGATTGAGTGATGTTGGTCCATAGAATTTTCCTAATATTAGTTAAAGGTTTTTCAAAAGTGAGGTCATTTTCCAATGTTTTTACTTGTTGAGTCAAGCCTTTATTTTTCCTCACTTCTTCAGCAAAATTGATCTTTGACACATCATACTTCTGCTCTAAGGTGACATATTTCTCCTTTACCTTCTGGAGTTCAAAAATTGGGAGTTTCATTTCCTCCATGGACTTGATTAATTCTTTAGTGCTCTGACCTGAAGTTCCCACCTATAATGTGCCTGTGCTTGTAACTATAAATGTACCTATGATAGCTTCTGTTGTGGCCGAAGGGACATTTGGTGCAAGAGTTGTTGCAAGTGTAGAAGGGACTGTCGTGGAGACCACTGGTACTACATTTTGAAGCTGAGAGGTCAACTCACTCTGCCTGCTTTTTAGTGATTTCTCTAATTCCTGCTCAATCCGCTTTAATTGTTCATTTAGCTTGAGGACTAGGTCCATAAGCTCTTCTTCAGCCTTCTTTTCAATAACTTCAGCAGTCTGTGGATGCATCAATGGAGGAAACTTTAACTGTTTTCTCAAGGCAGCTATGTCTTCATTTTTCTTATTTATCAAGGCCTCTGTAGCTTTTACATCTTTTGGGTTATGACCCAATCCAATAATCAACTCCTCCAGTGATTTGATTCTATTGTCCTTAGCCTGTGAGGAGGCTCTTTCTAATTGTAACTGAGCAGTAGTGTTGTTCAATGAGTTTCCAATCTATGTGCCATCATGGCCTTACTTGTCAAGGTGGAATACACCATTTCCCCTGTCTGTTTGTGCAATTCTATTTGATTTATTGATCTAGGTGGATATTGGTGGCCACCTTACAAGTCCACCTGGACCCCCACCATTGTCTTTCTCAGCATTTTCAGTTTCCTTAATTGTAGCACAACTTACTATTTTTAGCAGTTTTTCGGGTCCTGAACTTCCGGAGCCGTTTTGAGGCCCTAAACGATGTTTTTTGGCGAAACCGGGGGAAACATGGGTCCATGGAATAGTGCTCGAATATATCTTTCTAATGAGCTATTGTACGCATCAAACGGAGATCATATGCTAAAGTTACGACCCCGGGAAGTTGATGTACCAACTTACCCCCAAACGGGGCCCACAGTTTGGCGTTTCATCTCCTAGGGTTAGGTTTTGGAATTTTAAGGGTTTTTCATTGTTTCTCAACAATAAATAGGCCTTCGAGCCTCATTGTAACACAGTTCAGAGGCATGTAGCCATCACATCTCTTCTCAGAGATAAGCTACCATCGCCCTAGCTAGTTTATTTCCATTTCTGATTGTAAGCATGTTTCAGTATTTTCCATTAATGAAATGAAGTATTATTTCCGCTGCATATTTGTGTATATGGTTATCTCTGTAATTTGTTGCGTTCCTGTTTAAATCCGGATCAGTGGTATCAGATCGGTCTGCTTTTTCTCTGTTTTTCTTTGCATGTCCCCAACAAGGTCGGGATATAAGGAGTTAGGGCTTGCACTGGTTGAACCTTTGCAAGACCAGCCTCGCAAATCCCGACGGCCTCCCATGGCGACGAGAAGAAAGACGAGGGGCAGGAGATCCCATCAAAATCTTGCTCCAAGAAGCCCTCGAGCGACAACGGAACGCGATGATGGACAGTTTTGCCTAGATCCTTCAGCGGCTACCCGGAAGCAACGCATTGGCTTCCAGCAGCTACTCTGGAAACGCCACACCCTTTAAGGTACAAGTTAATTTTGAAATCCCCATATTCGAGGGTCAGATAGA
>APFE031390924.1:83626-100711 GCA_000404065.3 Pinus taeda | reverse complement strand
TTTCCATTTCTGATTGTAAGCATGTTTGAGTATTTTCCATTAATGAAATGAAGTATTATTTCCGCTGCATCTTTGTGTATATGGTTATCTCTGTAATTTTTTGCGTTCCTGTTTAAATCTGGATCAATGTCAATTCTATAGTTCATACTGGAAAGAAATCTTACATTAGATGAATCATAATTTCCCTAAATAATTCATTAGATAAACCATATCCACTTGAGCCATATATGATACAACAATAACTTAGATAAGTCATACACTAGATGAATTGTAACCAAGCAAGTCATACATTTGATCATACATCAAACATTTCCATCATCAATACCTAATCCACCTAATGATTTATATAAGTAGTTTCACCTGTCCAACTAAATGCATCAATATTATATAGCGTTCATAAATAAATAACGTCGAACTGAAAAATAGAGCCTTAGCATAAATAGCTATCTAAGTTAAAATGGGCATCACAGATGCTCATGTGACAACCTTATGAAACCCCTCGACAAAAAATAGAGTTTAAATAAGATTCAACTGTCCGCAATGGAAAATAGCATTTGAAGCCTGATATGCTACAAGGTGGTACCAAAGTAAAAAAAAGACCAAAATATTAGCAAGCAATAGATTATTGCACTATCAATTCCACTAGAAAGTGCTAGTATAAGTTTCATGCATATAATTTCTTTAATACTTCAATGAATATGATCAACTCAATCTCAAGTCCATGGCTGCTAGGCAATATCTTGACTTGGTCACCTACTATTTTATTCCCTTCTTAGTTTGATTTCTTCTAACTCTAAGAAATTGAATTTGCCACTAACTCTTTATTTTTCTAGTGATTAGATACACTCAAATCTTGTGTTACTTTGGTATTTGGACCCATTGTTGTTGGGTAATGGACATACATAATCGCAGAATATTTGCAAAAGAGCAGAGATGGAAGAAATGAAGCTATTGCTTGTTATAACTAAATATGGAAATTATCAAGACTAGATATATAAAGAGGAGCGGGACTACCCCATACAACTACCTAGTTTCGTTAAGACATGACTAACCCGATTTAACTTAATATTATTTATAAGATGTGACTTTATTAATTTAAGGCACTTATCCATAATCTCTATCTAATATTTGTCATTCTGATGTATCATCCAGAACTATTTCAGAATTGGATCCCGCAAAAGTAAATTCAATCTCGAAGTCAAGGAATCGAATTCCAAATGGATCAAATGGAACCAATTATATTTTGTGTTAGGTTTACAATAACTATTTCAGTTATTGATCCATTTAGTTAACAACCATTTTCCATGTTTTCTGCCACTTCGTCCGTCACATGCTTTAAGTATTGACTTCTTCCAGGACTTCTTTTCAAGGCAAGTCATCAATTACCTTTCGTTCAAGCTTCAAAATCTATCGAATTCGAACAAACGTCCTTGAAACAAGCATGAATCCCTCATGTTCCACTCAAATTTAGCTCATTACAAAGCCCTTGAGATTGAGTCAAATCTATTCTCACATTGCCTTCAAGCTTTTCATGCCAAACAAACTGATCAGATCCAAATCAAGGTCAAATTCTCTCATTTAACAATCATCAATCACTGAGATGTGTGGGAATAATATGCCAAAGATGCCTATTCCAAATTGCAGTCTAGCTATGGAAGCTGAGTTGTTATGCGTAGAGACTTCAACTGAAATGAAGACCTGAAAACTCTTGTGTACTAGAGACAACTAAAAATATAGTCCCAATTTTCTCTTCTACAGATATAAAGCAAGAAAATTTTGTGGGTGGATTGAGTAAACTGGAAACTACTGCAGGATTCCCATCATTAATAAAATTATGTCATGATAAGAAAATGTATCTTATGGAGGCAAACAATATACCAGAAATGTCCAAGCCAAGTGATGTTATTCTGGGGGATGTTGGCATTGAACAGGAGCTTTACAAATCAGCCTTTGGTGAGATCAAAGATGATGTGAATGAAACTAATGGAGAGTTTCTCATGGTTGTTTCAAGTGCTAAAGAAAATAATGAAGAGAGAGATAGATCTAGTATATCTCCTGCCATTGATATAATTGCAAGGTCAAAAGAGAAATGCTTTTCAAAAACAATAGAGAATGTAGTTGAGGGTTTGGAGGTGGATGTGCCTTTGGGATCTAGATGTCATGTTAACTCAAGTATTGTCATGGATAACTTTCCTTTTTTTATAAAGGATGATAAAAGGGACTATATAGGTAATTCCAAGCAAGATTATGTGGTGCTAGACTGTGTTGTTGCAAACAGTTTTGAGGATGACTAATGTTCCAATGATGTTGTCCAGATGAATTCATCACATCTAAGTGCATTAGTGAGCTACAAAATGCCCGTCTATGAAGTACAACCTTTGTATGAGATAGATCCTCCCTATTCTACAAATGCTGAGGTAGATCTATGAACTCTGGTCAAATATTCCATAAGTTTAAAAGAGGTATAATTATGTCTACTACTTATGATATTGTGGTTAGTGGAGATGTAGTAAACTCTATTACAAGCTTTCCTTGAGAAGTGGGACTGTGTTCTTTCAAAATGTTTGTTATATATGGGAAATAGAAACAATGAACTGGATATTTTTTTCTTTTTTTCTTTTTTTTTTACAGCATGTAAAAAAAAGTGGCTTATTACCTAAATGGAATTGTAGTTTGTTATTATAAAATTTTAGGCATTCTAGCTTTCATAATGAGTCTGCTCACATGTTTTAGCAGTTAATTAATAGCAACAATTCTTGATTACAAAAAAATATCTAAGAAGAAAGAGCAATTTAGATTCAGATATAGAAGATGTCAAAAAGAAATCCCACATTGATGCATCCTTCGGACTGCAAGGGCATATAACTATTAACAACATGGGAACTTGGCTGTCTCAAGTTTGAGAAGTGCACCATCAAAATTAACAAAAAACTCATTGTACCAAAGAAAGACCTTGAGCCTCTGTTCATGACCTTAGTAGTATTATATGTGATGCAATATGTACATGAACAAGAAATATCCCTTGGGAGTAGTTTCAAGAAAGAAACTGAAACATAAACACCCAAGTACTCCTGCATCTATGGGCATTTAAACTTTAAAGTCTAAAGTGGCGTATGCCAAAGTACCTTATCAGGATATGGTTCTTCATGTTACTCAGAGCATTGAATGATTATTTGGATCACCAGAAATCACTGATCTAGTGACATTATCTCATGGTAGACATTCTGGAATATTTGCTTGATGACCAATAGTTGTACTCATCTTACTTTAAACATTCGATTGATCTTTTGGTTTGTTTGTTTTTCATCACATGCCAAAAGGGAAGAAATGTATAATAGAAAAGAATAAGACCACTACTCGATGCCAATGCCTACAATGAATGTGGATATAGAAAGTTTTGAATCTTGTAAAATTGTTTACTCAACCCCACTGTTATAATCAGTATCTAATGGCACTAACCCTAACCATCATTGTAATATTTTTATTTTAATTGTTGCCTTTCTCATTGTTAGATATCTAGGAACTTATAGGACCAAGTCTAAGCTTTACTTCATTGGGTTTACAATATCTTACTTATATTTCTCATGTCAATATCATTCTGGCATTTTTTTTATGTTACATAAATTGAACTTTTTATAAAATTGATGAACTAATTCCTGAGAATACTATTGAATGAACTTGTCTCCAATGTTATATTGGCACATCAAAATGTACTTAAGATTCATGAACCCAGATTGAAGGCTTTTCTTACGAGAAACATGAAAAAAAATGGTTTCCTCTGTCTAGTTTATCCTCTTCAACAAAGCACAATAAAAGAAGCCCCTGAAACTATGTTGATGACTTGAATGGGATGCTAGTGGAATTTGAATCATGCCACAGGAAATGGCATTTGTTTGATGCCTATGGACAAAGACAAGGGTTGATGGGGAATGAGGTGAAATACCTTCACTGTAAGTGTCACTTATTAAAATACAACATTTCTAAGTCAATTAATTAATGAAAGCTAGTGCTTCACATTCATTCAGTTTTCTTGTTACCATGTAAAGGATTATATGGTAGATGATGAGGGCTTTGTCAAGGCTTCCAAACTCCAGTTTCACTATTGGAAAAACATCAAGAATATTTCATTGTTTGGCAACTTCATATAAAGTCAAAGGCAAGTTCATTATCCTAATTTACATGACTTCTAGCCAACAGTTTTGAATTTAGAATCTCCACTAGAGGAATTTCTATCATATCTGTTTTGCTATTTTTGGATGCAGAAAGAATATGAAAGGAAATAGTTAGAAAACCTATGTGCTGAGTGGTTACTTTTCTTTTCCATTGGTTCATCCTGAGTTTCATGTACCTGAAATTATGGTCCAATAGATAGTGTTTGTTTTGTAGCACCTCAAGTTTCTCATCTGTTTTAAGTAAAGGTCAGACTTGGTATTACAAGACCAACTTCTTCGTGTTCTTTTGTTGCATGATTTTTATTTAATATGAACTGTAGCATCTTTGTCCACAACATTGACCATGATAGGGTGAGTCACTTGTTTCCCCAAGGGATAGCTCAATTGGTCGAGCCATCATTGCTAAGTACCTTGCCTATTGGGAGGTCACGAGGTCAAATCTCATAAACTAGGTCTTGATGTCTTCTTTAAGCGTGGTTTGCTGGGAAACATGCAACTGCAGGTTGAACTTAATATATTGGTGATGATATTCTTTTATTTATAATGTCAGGTTTTTCCAAAAGTTCCCTCAGCTATGGCTGATGCTGTAACAAGGGGTGGAGATATCTTGGAAAATCTAGCTATGGGCACACCTTGGGAAATAGTGGCAAAAGATGTTGGTATATCAATAGGCACAAATACAAGAGCACAGAGCTTTCGTGAACCAATCATTCAAGACATAGACAATTTGGTGGATGAAATTACAATTTGGGTGATTTCTTCTCGTAAGATGTTGCCCTAAGGTTGCAAGAGGGATCCTACCATGACAATCCTTAAGGTGATGAAATTTATTCTTCCCCATTGTTGAGAAAATCCAAATTAGTAATGACCCAATGGGTTTAACGATGACAGAATGACAACACACACTTGAATCTCAGATAGATAAGAATAAAGTCTTCCTACAACAACACCCATTCAGATGTAATAATTGCCATGAATAAAGAACATTTGACCACTACACAAATTTTAGCACCTCTGATATTAGAAAAACAGGATGAATTTAATATGGGAACCAAAAGCCCAAATAAAATATGGCAATGCTCAGCTACATCTAAACCCCAAAATGAGCCAAAACTAGGTCCAAGCTAGCATCAATTGACAACTTCCAACATTGTTCAAGATGAGTAAGCCCACAAAAACTTCCCTCCCTTGACTGTAGAGGAAAGTCAAGTAGAGAATGAACAATTAGTGAATTTAGTGGAAATTGAAATAGCATAACAAGCACAATCTACCACTCCAAGAAAAGCATCTCATAGGCACCCATCAGAGGTGTTGGAATGAAAATCCATTTAAACACTGAAAGAGGTTCAACAAATTTCTCCCTCCATTGGTAACATGGTTGTAAAAGGATGAGATGAATAGTTCCTATCAGAGATTATATACACTTCTTGACCTCGCCTAATGGCCTGCCATGACATACCATCTGAGGCTACAGATGCGATTTAGGAGAAACCCTCCAACACACAATTTTCTGATATACATATACAGGGCCCTGGCCTTTTCATACAGTAAGGAGAACCTTTTGATTCTATTACTGAAGGTCAAGATCAGAATTCGCATCGAGTTGGCTTAAACTGGTAGTCCAATGAAGGTTTCCAAGAGCATGTCTTACATCATAGATCTTTATTTTCGACACACTTATGATTTGGAGACGAGACAGTCACATGGCGAATCTTCATCAAAGGGAGTGTATTTTGGGTTATTTGATTTCAAGGCAGGTATTCAAAAATAGTATAAATAAAGATTTGACTGTGAATGGTGATGGATCGACTTATATGGTGTATAAGCCAGCATCTGAGATAAAGGTAGACTAGTAGTATACATTCGGGAACAATTATTGGGGAGCTATGTTATTCCTCAAAAACAATGAGTTGCAACTGTCTTTGCAAAACCCTGATTGACTTGTGCAATTATCACAAGATGACATTGAAAATTTGGAATTAAAATAAGCCAAGAAAACCAAAAAATAGAGTTCTAAAGGTGGAGGGGCAGTTAAAGTGATTGTTGTTTCCCTTCAGGTGCATCTTCAGGAAATTCTGAATTAAGTCAAACTTGATAGACATTGAAGCATAGAAGTCCCAAGGTGCAAGAGTTATCATCATGGAGTACAACTCTTAATTGAGGGGTATTAGTACATGTAGCAGATATGAATAATCAATCAAACTGATTTCTTTTATTATTGGGATATCAAGTGCAGGCAAGTATTATATACAATGGTGCCAAATATTCAGAGGAAAAGTTGCAAAAGATTAAGCTGATGATACAAAGAAACATGTACCTATACCTTAGTATCATTCCTAGGATTCGTAAGTGTTTTGAGGAGGAGAGTTTGACAGGAAGAGATCACACTGCATAAGATCGACCTACCTCATTAGGGCAGAGTGAACAAGAATTTCTTGTTCAAAGAATTTCTTCCATCAACCTAAGATTGAAGGTTTTTTGTTTTGATTGGCTTCTGAAAATTATGGTGATGGTATCAAACATGGGTAAAGGATATCCCAATCCATGTAAAACATGGGATAGATCATTTACTTCCCAAATATTTCCTCAAAATTTATGCATACTAGAAGGCATACATGCTCTAAAAATCCTTGGATGTGCAAATAATGCATCAACTGGATGCTCATATGAAACCATTTCTTGCCATGTTAGTTACTTCCCTTCATATTCAAGGGAGAGATAATCAATGTCTTCTAGTAGTCGCCTTTCTTTTGGCTGGAAATATTCAGCATCTGGGTCCATCCCAATGCTTCAAAAAGGACACAGTAGATTTCCGCCATGCCAAACATAGGTAAATTTCTCCCATAAGTACCTGTAATACTTGCTTGATAGCAGGTTCACGCTCATGTCGCTTCATCCTGGTGATTACATCACAGGGGAATATTAGATTGTCTAAGCTGGTAACTTTGATCCAATAGGGAAACATCCTCTTGTTGGTCATTCCAAAAGCCTTCTCTTTAAGACAAGCAGGTCCCTCCCTCGGGTACCTCTAAGAAAAGAACTCTGCCGATGCAAGGCTTTGCACAAACTGACCTAGAAATGAAAGCCTAGAGTGCCCAATTCCCACGTAACTCGACTTCTTAGCCCTCTCACTTTCCTCGTCCTGGAATGAAAGGTAGAGAAATGCATCAAAATGAGTTGCAATACTATCCTCGTCAAAGATGCTTAAAGTCACCAAAGGATAAACCAATGCTCGTTTGGCCTCCAACAGATTGCCTTCCATACAGGCCTTGTCTATATCACTAAGGGGTGATTCAGATATATCCATTAAGGATTGACTTGAGGACAATTTTGGCTAATTCAATTCTAATCTTGTAGAGAATGGTATATAAGATGCGTAGATTGATATTTGAAATGGACATGGTGGGATTGAGCGTGGGACACCTAGTAAAAGCTCTAGTATTCAATCTAGAGAAATAGTGACTGGATTTTTTGGAAGATGGGGGATTCTAGAAGTGGTCAGGCCGCTGATTTTTGCCTGGATGATAGGAGTCAGTATCTGGGAGAGTCAAGTGGAGCTGTGGATGGTGGTAACCTTTCTGATATTGCTGGCCAGGTTGGGCAAACAACTGTTGTGGATCTAGAGGCATCCAATTCTCACCTTGCATAGTCAAGTAATATCCAAGGTGAATCTTCTATTTGTACCGAGGAAATGAAGAAAATAACTACATTTAATAATGAATTTCAATCATCTCCACCTTTAGAGGGAGGAGGATCATTCATAGTTCCTCATGATTTTGGTGAGCAATCTGAGAGCTCTATTACAAATCTCCATTTTATGGTTCTAGATTCTACATGATTTGAAGGTTAGTTAACGTGTGAAGAATCTGTTTCTCAAGATTTATCAAGGACTAATCCTGAGCCAAGAGAGTTCGAGAGTAGGAGTATGCTTCAAGTAGAGGCGGTAAGTCTCTTATCAAATGAATCATCTAGTTCAACATTGGTTGGCATGGTTAAATAAATTCATTGGTTGGTTGGGAGGTAGGGGGTTCCAAACCCTTTGACCTGATATTTTAGAAACAATGTGAGGAGGAAATTGAACAATGGAAAATGGAGAGCCAGCACAGAAACCTGGTCACGGGGGATAAGAACGAAAAATACAGAAATGGCATATGCAGGTCTCAAACCTACAACCAACTGATATGATATTATATTGATAAGTATTTCATCGATAGACAATGCCATTTTTATAAAAAAGAATCTGTAAACCAGAATCTGTGTTTGCCGATGGAATCGTATTTATTCCAGTGGAGATTATTTGTGATACAGTTCCATTAAAGGTGCAAAATAAAATCTTTATTTGAAAGGAAATTTGTACAATTGTAGGTGTCATGGAATTTTTACATGATGTTTATTTCTCAGGTTCTAGTTGCAGATATAAATACTGGTTATGAGGATATTGTAAATACACAGGTCCTAGACTCCAATGGAGTGCATGTAAAAATCACAGGCACCTTGTAGACATGGTGGAAAATTGTGGCGACAAATTTATGATATTTGACTTGGAGTATCAACAGATTGTTGTTTTGGAAACAAACAAACAAAAATCGAAGGAAGCAACTCGTGATATTCTTGCAACACAATGCATACCTTCAGCTATATCTGATAATTTGAAAACATGAATCAGATATGACATTCCTTACATTTTGATCTGATTATTCAGATGAATATTGTTTACTACTTCCACGACATGATAAGAAAGATGCTAGGTTGGGGATATCAAGAGGGTACTACTCTCTTTGGTTTTGGCTATGGCTTTCGACAAAGTAACAGGCTTCAAGGTCCAGATTTTGAACCTAAGCTCTGATACCACATGTGATGACCCAACTATAGGTCCTCTAACTACTACTACACTCATTCAAATAAATTTTGCTAATTTTCATAAAAAGGAAAATTTCAGGTTTATAAAACATCATAAACATGAACATAAACTAATTTAATCTACAACATTTATAACTTGTAATAATTTATCTGCAAAATGTATAACTTGTAATAATTTACATAACTAAAATAAATGATGGATACTACCTATTCCAATAGCTTAGTTGAGATGCTCCTGAGCTCCATGCTCCTCTTGACAACCCAACTCAATTTTCCTTCCAGCCAACTACGAAGTAATACCTAGCCCAGGAAACCTCCACAGGTTCCCTAGCCCTCTGAGCCCAAGTACAAATAGATGTAGTGTGTCCAATTTTTACAAACATTCTCCAGATCCAAGTTTGATCTCCCTCCTCTTTCTCCACATCCCCCCTCCAAAACAAAATCCTCCCAAACAGAACAAAACCAAAACCAAGATCAAGGATCCCCCCCATTCCTCTCATCATCCTTCCCCTTTTATGTCTCCTTCTCATCTCCACCTCAACCACCTGTCATTAATTTCATAACTACCCCCTCATCCTTACAGTTGACTTTTCTTACCATATCTTCTCCCAAGTAAATTTGAGAGGACATTTTGGGGATGAGATATGAATATATAATTTGGTAATTAATTGGAGAGGACCATATCTTCTCCCAAGTAAATTTGAGAGGACATTTTGGGGATGAGAGATGAATATATAATTTGGTAATAAATTGAAGAGGACCATATCTTCTCCCAAATAAATTTGAGAGGATATTTGGAGATGAGACATGAATATATAATTGGGTAATTAATTGGGGAGGACCATATCTTCTCCCAAGTAAATTTGAGAGGACATTTTGGGGATATGGATATTTAAATTGGAATAAATGGAAGGATACCATATACTACCCAATATTAAATTTGAGAAGACAAGTTGGGAATTGAATAGTTATAATAATAAATTTTATATCAGTAAATAAAAATTGCAGTTTCGAAAATAAAGGTATTTAACAATATTTATTTATATTATAAGTCAATATTTTCAGGTAATTTAACCACTAATAAAATTTGTGTGATAAAGTTAAGTGGGGAATTACAACAATATCATCAATAGTTTCCTCAATATGCTCCATACCCAACTCCATGTTATCCTTACCATTCACCTCCACCACAACCACAACCCCAACCACATCCATCTCAAATATACACTCCCATTAAACTACCTGTACCACCATTTCTAAACCCACACATTGAAGTAGCTCAACCCACTTACAATGTTGAGGTACAACACTTCCAAACATATCCTCTTGAGCTCAATGGAATTCACCATAGCTGAAGAAGAGTATTGCAAAAAAGGGATTTTGTTGATATCATTGAAGGACTACATCCAGAAGAAGAAGATTCGAAAGAGAAGATCAAAGAATCATGTGTTGCACTTGATGAAGAGAAGACATCAAAATTAGAGATTGAGAAAGATCCCTCATTGTTACCATCAAATACTCCATGTATTCAAGAGAACAATCAACAAAAAGAGGAATATTTGAAGGTCATGATAGAAGAAGACATGAAGAATGATCCAAATAAGCAATCAACCCAAGGGCATGAAAGTTATATTGAGGTTTGGTTCCAGACAGTCACTAAATTGCAACAACACTCTCTTCTTCAATTGCACTTAATATCATCAAAGTCAAAGCATTTGATCATTCAAATCCAGGTACATGTCAAATCATACATTTTAAGCCTACACATCATTTTGCATGTCATTCTAATGTGCACATGGCTCCATTGGAAGTATTCTTATACTTGAAAGTGATTTTGTTTTTCAAGTAGAGTAGGGTAAAAAAATAAATAATATTAATAATAAAAGAAAAAGAAAAATTCTCAGGTGAAAAACTCCTTTGAGGCACCTCAAATTGGCTCATTGAATGAAAAACTTCATAAGGTAGTCAATGGGTTGGGAAAAAAGAAAAAAATGAGAAGAAAGAAAAGATCGTAGGTGAAAACCTCCTTTGAGGCACCTAGGTAGACCTACTAGTTGAAAACCTCATTGAGGCGGCCAGTGGGCCTAAAAGGAAAAAAGAGAAAATAAATAAAATAAATCTTTGCTCCATGCATCTCTTTGATGAATGCATGTACTCTCCAACATTTGCAAGCAATAAGAACAAGTTGGTACCAAAAGGAAAATTGGTCAAGCCTAGTCAAAAGAAGTCAAATTTTGACTTTCTCCTCCTTTGCTCAAATGCTCCAACAAGGCCAAGGCCATGCCAATCCATCACCCTCATCTATTTCCACCATCTACTCATCATTCTAAAGCTTCTACCATTCAATTTTCTTCATGTCCTAAAACACTACAGGATGCTCTATTTTACTACACGATACAAAAATACATAGAGAAGAAATTTGTTTTTGCCATAACTTGAAAACCATGCATCCATTTGCCAAGTTGTTTAAGGGGGAGATGCATATGGATGATGGTAACATGGTCAAGCAATTTCAGAAACTTCCAGTGCACAATTTTCAAGAAATTAGCCTCCATCACTTACAGTCACGTTTGCATTTTCTCGATATATGTGCATCCATTTGAAATCTTGTTTCATAGGGAGATGCATATGGATGATGGTAACGTTCCCAAACAATTTTAGAAAATTTGAGTGCATGATTTCCAAGAAATCGCCTCCATCACCTTTAGCCATTTTTAGTTTTTTCTCGAGATCCATGCATCCATTGACAAAATATTTTTATGGATAGGTGCATAATGATGATGGAAACATGATCAAAAAGATTAGGTTAATCCATTCTACCATTTGGGAGATATGGAAAAAACAAGTCGGCTAGAAAAGGTTGTCCTGTAAACCTACAAGATTCCCTTAAAACCTACAGGATCCTATAGGAGATACAGAACAACACCTACAGGATTGGCAGTGAGCGGTTTTGAAAGGGAGAAACAGAGGTTGGCTTCATCAGAAAGTGATAAGGAGGTAGGAGCTGAACTTTCCCACATTTTTCCAAGTGAAAAGAATATAGAAAAGCCTTCTATTGTGTTGAAGAATATTGCAGTCTAGGGGAATTGTATACGCAAAATTTTCATCTAAAATTCCTCATCCATTAAATTTGATAATGAGACATAAACAACCCTCCAAATCCATTAGAGAAACATGACAGGGGGATTTAACGAGGGAACCCACTAGCATAGTGAGGATTAATCACCATCACAATCCAATACCTTCACATCAAGGAACAACATTAGAGACAAAAAGAGAAAAACACATGCAGCAAATACAAGTAAGGATTTCACTCTCCAAAAAAAGTCATCTACCGAAATGCCATCAAGTAGGTACAGGTATGCGATATTCTTGACCTCTTCTCTTGAGCATATTATAGCTAGAAATTTATTGTCAAAGGATGAGAGATGAGGTTTCATAAGCTAAGGATGGGTCAGCAATCTCAGCTACCTTCAACTAGTTAATTGCAGCTCACTCCTTCACTCATGCAATGTTGAAAATTCAAATTATGAAGGGTAATGATTTCAAGGAATGAGGATAGCAGCTAAAAGAAGAAACGTTTTTCAAAGGCCAAGTCACCACAGCACTCCAAGCCATCCATCCACTTCATATTCACCATCTATTCATCACTCATCCATCCCATTTCATTCTTGAAAAAAAACAAGTAGAGCATCCTCTCCATTTTCACAAACCTACACTACTCCCTTTGAGCCCCAGAATCATCATCCAATCCCTATTCATCATTTCTCATAACTCCCATACAATTAGAAGACCTTGAAAGAGGAGGAATGACTACTACAAGAAGGCAAAATTTTGCTACAAGAAGGAAGAAATGAACAAATTATGCTAAACCCCAAGATGGAAGATCTTAAGAGAGTCCATAGGAAAGGAAGCTTTGCAGAGACGTGATGCAACTGTTATTGTAGCATTGGTTGTTCAACATGCAGCATCTGCAATGGAGACTCTAGTGAAAATAATGAAAAGGTTTGTAGAATTGTGTTCTGAAGTAGATCTGAAAGTTGTCGATACAACTATAGAACAGTTCCTGGATTTACTTTTTCAAACCTCGGAGACTCTCACTGCCATGGAAGAACTAATCAATACTGTGACTTCAAATAAAATGCAAGACTTTGAAGACAAAGAAAAAATGCCTAGCTCTTTTGAAGACAAAGAAAACTCGTTAAATACGGTTCGCTGGAACCACCATCCAAACTACATGTCAAGCCTACAAAGCCCGATCAGATTTTCCAATCAGGACATTGAGAAGAAAGGTTCAAGTCTAGTAGATCAAAAACCCCCAAGTGCCCTATATTCTAGGATAAATAATGGTTTCTATCAGATGGAAAGACTTGCAAAGAAAATGAAAAATGAAATAGAATCCTGGTTCTTCGACTTCATAGAGAAGACCTTAGACACATGCTTCAAAAATATGAAGAAAAATAACACAAATCATTTAGGCCCTAAGAGCTAAAATGCTCTGATACCACATGAAGAATAATCATGAAGCCATATAACCATATGCACAACAAATTAACACACAAAAATTAAACTGGTGGAAAAGGCAGAGAGCCACCATATTGTCTCTCATGCTCATGTAATTCTCATTATTCAAAAAATTTAATAATACTTTTAAATACATGAGTAAATGGTCGTAAGATAGTGCGTCAATCTTAGACTCATTGGTTGAGACAATTTCTCAACTTACACACTAATTTAGGAGAGATAGTTGGAGAGAATCTCTCATCCAAACTAGAATCCTTAGTTTGAGGAATTCTCATGATTTTATTTATTTAATTTAATAATTGGATTTATTATTGATTTTTAAGAGAGTAAGGCTAACATAAATTAAGGCCTACGACCATCCTTTAGCACATTAAACCTCTCTTCTTGCATTAGATAATGTATTTTTAACTTTAATATATTCATTAGGAAGGTTTATGAATAATTGCATATTTGTGCCTAATATTATTTATTTTTTGTGGAAATTATGAGAATATTGGGCAGATTATGAATATTTGGAGGAGGAGATAATTTAGGGACTTACTCCCTACTACAGGAGGATCAATAATAAATAATAAATCAACAATATATTATGGAATTATGGCACAGATTGTGGAACTCCAGTGATTGAGAAAATCTAGGAATGTGTTCCCTACCATTTAATGCAGATTCCTAGTATTGGGAACCAAATCCACTAATCAAGGGATTTTGGTGGGAAATGTTGGAAATAATACTGAGAGGGGGGGTGAATCAGTATTATCGCATCAATAAAACTTTTTCATTTCCATATTCAGATTCATATATGCTACTTCCACAACTTCTTATGATTCAGTTAGTTGATCCTTAATGAGTGCATTAGAACATTATCAACCATATTAATAGTAAACACGTGCAGTAAAATAGAATAGATCATCACACATAAGCCACACACATGAACACCATGATATAAGGTGGAAACCCAATGTGGGTGAAAACCACCTGCTGTAATATGTCTCTATCTTCTTTCAATTAGAAACTCCTTTTTACAATTGTACTGGTGCAGTCCTTTACCACTACGCAGGCTGCAACTTGTAGAGAGCTACAACCCTCTCTCGTTTTCCAGACTCTCCTAGAAGGGAGCTGCAACCCTCTTAGCTCTTGCACTAGCCAAGATACTAGTATGTAGGTGCTGGCCTACAAAAGGCTACAACCTTCTCTTTCTTCCGGGGACCAGGTTTCATAAATTTTTCAGATTGGATCCATGAACATCAATCAATCATCAAGAATTTCTGCATCAAACAATCTCATTTTCACCAATTAGCACTGAATCAAGTAGACACTTCTCTGGCAGTTTTATCAAATCACAGTAACTATAACCACACACCAAATCTAAACCCATAACAAAAAATACTATCATTAAAGCTTAAAGATTAAGACCCATCAATAGAAGTTATCCTTCTCCTTGCGCTCAATTTCCTTCTTTATTCAGATCCAGATCTGCACCATAACCCAATCACAATATTCCAGATCTAGCACTTTATCAGATATTCAATAACAATTTAGATGATGCTTTGTCAAATGATCTCTTTCCCCTTTTATAGTCATAGGCACTTCACAATACCACGGTCCAAAACCATAATAACACAATACCATGAACCCAATACTTGGGATCAATACTTTTGGATGCAATACCATGGACCAAAACCATAGGATAAAAAAAAATTGTCAGACCAATACCATGAACCAACCATGAAAGTGCATGAACATTTATCCACATGAAATCAACTTTTTCTCCACATAAAAGTGCGTGAAATTTTCTCCACATGAAATAAACTTTTTCTCCACATAAAAGTGCATGAAATTTTCTCCACATGAAATAAACTTTTTCTCCACATAAAAGTGCGTGAACTTTTTTTTCTACATGAAATAAACTTTTCTCCGCATAAAAGTGCATGAACTTTTTCTCCACATGAAATAAAATTTTCTCTGCATAAAAGTGCGTGAACTTTTCTCCACATGAAATAAACTTTTCTCCGCATAAAATTGCGTGAACTTTTTACATGAAATAAACTTTTCTCTGCATAAAAGTGCGTGAACTTTTCTCTACATGAAATAAACTTTTATCTCCATGAAAGTGCGTGAACTTTGCTACACTATAATTTATCATATGAGATGAGTGGGTTTCCATCAAGTACAACATATGTATCATAATGCCAACAATCTCCCCCTTTGGACTTAATGGCAACAACAACCAATCACTCTCCCCCTTTGACATCAAGGGCAAAGGGAAAACCAAGATAACATCTTTCCTAGAGGAACATTCTGCTGCCCATACTCCCCCTGAGTACCTGCTGAAATCTTTGCTCTACTGAAGTGTTCTATTCATGCTCCCCCTAACTATAAGTAAGCTCATTCAGATCAGCAACCCTGATTTCCTTATATTCTTTCTTTGCCTCCATTCCACCTGAAACCAACAACAGTTGTGAACTAGAACCAAAAGCTTCTAAGATAATGCCAACAATGCATCATTAGAAGTTTATCTGCTCCCCCTGAACCTGTGCCAGGTGGTCTCTGTCAGACCCATATCAGACTATATTCAACCAGAGCCTGCCCCTACTGATATCCATCAAGCCTCCATATACATGACTATCTCTGACAAACCGGTGTATATACGTGGATCCTCCTCAAGAAACTCACGCACACCCATTTTTCTCTAAAATAGACAAGTTTTAATGGCAAGATGATGCATCAACTACTCCCAGCTTTTGCCTGAGGTATTCAAAGGTCTCCCTGGGCAAAGGTTTGGTGAGAATATCAGCAACTTGTTCCTTAGAAGGAACATACTCCAACTTGACCTTTTGTTCAATCACTTGTTCCTTGAGAAAGTGATACTTGATCGGTATGTTCCTTGTCTTTGAATGCATGAATGGGTTCTTTGAAATGTTGATTGCACTTGTATTATCACATAAGATGGAGATAGGTGGTGTACAAGTGATTTGAAAGTCTTGCAAGGTCTGCATCATCCAAAGGAGTTGAGTGCAACAAGATGCAGCGGCTACATATTCTGCTTCAGCTGTAGATAAAGAAATCGAACTTTGTTGCTTGCTGAACCAAGATACAAATCTGGAACCCATAAAGAATGCACTACCACTTGTGCTCTTTCTATCATCCACGCTTCCAGCCCAATCTTCATCTGTATAAGCATGAAGAGTGAGATCTGTATCTCTAGGATACCATAAGCCATAGTTTTGAGTTCCTTGAAGATACTTGAAAATTCTCTTTACTGCCTGAAGATGAGTTTCCTTAGGATTTGCCTGAAATCTTCCAACTATTCCCACTGCATGCATGATGTCTTTTCGTGTACTTGTAAAATAAAGTAGACTTCTAATCATGGATCTATAGGTTGGATGATGCACCGCTACTGATTCATCATTTGCACTGAGAATTCATCCTGTAACCATAGGAGTACATATTGGTTTTGAATCTTCCATGCCATACTTCTTCAGAATCTGCTTGAGGTACTTGGTTTGAGACAAGAAGATACCGCCTTCAT
>APFE031390924.1:64618-82593 GCA_000404065.3 Pinus taeda | reverse complement strand
TCGATCTGCTCAAGTTCTTCATCCATTGTCTTGACCCAGCATTCATCTTTGCATGCCTCTTTTACATTTTGTGGTTCAGTGGAGGAGAGCAATGCCAAATAGCTTGAGGCTTCTGCAATTGTTCTTATTGTTTGAACACCTGCCTCCTTTTGCCCCAAAATTTGTGATTCTAGATGATTCTTTTGAACATATCTGGAAGGAGTCTTTTCTTCTATCCTTATTTGTTCCTCTGGCTCCTCATGGGTTTCTTCTTCATGTGTCTCTTCCTCATCATCTGTCTGATTTGGAGAGTAGTCTTCATCCTCTTCGATATTTTCATGATTTACTTTCCTAGGGATGTATTCTTTTTCATCAACCACTACATCAATGCTATCAACAATTCTTCCAAGTCTTTTATTATAACACTTATATGCTTTGCTGTAGGGAGAATAACCAAGGAGAATACCTTCATCTGCTCCGGGTTCAAGTTTGCCAAGCTGTTCATCAGTATTCTTAATATAGCATTTGCTCCCCAAAACTTTGAAATGCTTTACCGAAGGAGTCTCACCATACCAGAGCTCATGTGAAGTTTGAGTGATGTTCACTCGGACATTTGTTTTGTTGAGAATAACAATCGCAGCATATGCAGCTTCACCCCAGAAGGTTGCGGGAGTTCCAGACTCATCAAGCATAGCACGAGCCATTTGTTGAACCGTTCTGTTCATCCTTTCCACTACACCATTTTGCTGAGGAGTCCTAAGCTATAGAGAATTCCCTTCTTATTCCATGTTCTTCACAAAAATCGAAAAATTCATTTGAAGTAAACTCCCCACCTCTGTCAGACCTGAGGCACTTAATTTTGTGATCTAATTCGTTTTCAGCCAAAGCTTTGAAAGATTTGAATTTTTCGAATGCTTCGCCTTTGTGCTTCATAATTCCTAACCAAACCATCCTGGAGAAGTCGTTAATGAATAATATAAAGTATTATTCTCCTCGAGGTGACCTTGTCCTAAATGGAACACATACATCTGTATGGACTAGCTCAAGAGGCCTGCTAGCAGATCCTTCCTTCTCAGGGAAGTTAGTTCTGGTTTGCTTACCAAACTGACATGATTTGCATATAGTGTTGTCTGGAATTTTGATATCTGGAAGACCGCGAATTGCCTAGTATTTGCATGCTTTCCTTATTTGTGAAAAGCTTAGATGCCCCAACCTCCGGTGCCATAACCAGTATTCATCATCCTTGCTCAAATAGCATTGTTGTTGTCCTTCTTCAAATATGTATAAACTATTTTTAGTTCTTCTACCTTTGATCACTGTTTTTCCTGTATCAAGTACACGAACACTACATCCATTTGATCGAAATATTACTTTGGTTCCTTGATCACACATTTGACTGACACTTAGTAGATTATGCTTCAAGCCATCAACATACAAAACATTTCCATCTTTGACTTTTTCTTTTAATTGAACAATGCCTTTTCCTTTCATGACTGCAAGGGTATCATTTCCAAAAGAAACTTTCTTTCCCTTTTCTAAAACACTATATGATTCAAGTTTTTCTTTATCACCTGTCATATGCTTTGAACATCCACTGTCGATGTACCATTGATTTTCTTGTCCTTCTGCATATAAAGCTATCCCACATCTTTCTGGTTGTGGTTCCTTCATTCTCCATGTTCTAGCACTTGAGGTTTGTTCCCCTTGAGTTGTCTTCCAAAACCTGCTCCTGCATTCAGAATCTTCATGACTGAAATTATTACAAATAGATGATTCAATTTCATTTTCAAGGGTGGAAAAGTTGTTATAGGTCCTTTTTGTGATTCCAGTCATAATTCTTTGTTTTTGAGCTTCTCTAGTCATGATTGTCTTATAGGCAACACATTGAGCTGCTTTGTGGCCAAAGTTATGGCAAGAGAAACATTGGCCATTGAAGAAACTCCCGTGATTGTCAAATCTACTAGCCAAATGATTGTAGTTTCTATTGTCATCCATTCTTGAAGCAAATTGAGAAGATTTTACCTGTGACTGATTGTGGCTTCTGTTTATCCTTAAAGTAGATTGCCCCCAATTTCTTTATAGTCTTTTTTCATTCCTGAGGTAAACTGTCCCTGATTTACCTGATAATTTCTATTAGGCTTTTGCTCTCTCCTCCTTTCTGCATCAAGATAACTTTTGGAAGTGGATGCTTGTGATCCTTCTTGATTATACCCCAGACCTGTCTTGATTAGTGGAGAACGCTGCACATTGATAATCTCATCCAGAGTTTCAAATCCTTTAACAAATTTAAGTTTAAGAGCTTTTGTTTTTTCAATCTCTTTTCTAATACCAACAATTTCACATTCCAATTTGTCATGATGTATTTCCCTTTCAGCCAGTTGACATTGAAGAGAATCAATAATCATATTTTTCTCTTCTAAACAGACTTTGAGTTTAGAAATTTCTTCATAAAAGCCTTCTTCATCTATAGCATCCATGTAATCATCATCTTCAAAAGCCATTAAAAGTTTATAATTATTACCTCGTTCATCTTCATCACCATTTGAAAGTCCATAACTATCTTCATGAATGTAATAACTTTTCTTGTTTGCATTTTGTTTCTTGTTCCATCTAACAGATTCTTTCCCCTTGTCAATCTTATCCTTATAGGACATTTGGCAACATAGTGACCGACTCTTCCACAAGCAAATCATTTGAAAGGTAACTTACCTCAGAATCTTCCAGTACCCCGTTGAAGGTTCTTGACAAAATTTGATTCTTCCTCTTCTTCTAACACGTGTCCTGACTCATAGTAATCTCCCTTGCGTGAAGCCTTGAAAACAGCTTCTCTCGTATCTGATGGTCCTCCTTTCCTCATTTCATAAGCAGTTAGAATTCCGTGCAGCTGTGACATGGTAAGATTTCGTAGATTCTCTTTTTCTTCTATTGCAAAAACTTTAGATTCAAACCTAGGGGACAAAGATCTTAGAAATTTTTCAACCACAACAACCTCTTTTCTTTCTTGACCCAAGTTTTTCATACAATTAACAATCTCATCTACATGAAGGAAATAGTTAGCCACACTTTCATCATTATGCATATTGAGATTTTCATACTGAATTCTGAGGGTTTGAAGTTTTGCTCGTTTTACCTGATCATATCCTTCATAGCTCAATACAATCTTGTCCCATATTTCTTTTGCAGATTTATACTACATAACCTTGACAAATTCTGATTGAGATAAACATCCTAATAGATTATTGACTGCCTTTGCATTCGTTTCATATTTCTTCTTCTCAGTCTGATCTGTAGGAGTTGCTGATGGAAAAGCATACCCTGTATCTATGATATCCCATACTTCTGTACCAAGAGATTGAAGATAGGCAGTAACTCTTAGCTTCCAATATACGAAGTTTGTCCCATCAAAAATCGGTGGCCTGATTGATGCTTCCCTCTCGTAGTTGCTCATGATGAAAGATCTTCCTTCAAGCGATCACACTTCTTTTGAAGGACCTGCTCTGATACCAATTGTTGGAAATAATACTGGGGGGGGGGGGGGTGAATCAGTATTATCAAGTCAAATATTCCCTTTTCAAAATCAAATTATATATGCTAGTTCAGTTAATTAAACCCGCGTATATACGCAACTATGTAGAAGGAAATCCACGTATACCAAGCAAACTTTTAATTTACTTTATCTTCCTGATCATGATTGTTAATTTGTGTTTTAGAATCAAATAACCAGTAACCAGAACAGTAAAATAGAGCAAAAAGACAATGACACACAAGAACACAAGATATAAGGTGGAAACCCAATGTGGGTGAAAACCACCTGCTGCAATTCGTCTCTATCTTCTTTTAAATTAGAAACTTCTTTTACAATGTACTGATGTAGTCCTTTACCAGTACATAGGCTGTGACCTGCAGAGAGCTACAACCATCTCTCATTCTCCAGCTTCTCCTGGAAGGGAGCTACAACCCCCTTAAGCTCTTGCACTAGCTAAGATACTTGTACGTAGGTGCTGGCCTACAGAAGGCTACAACCTTCTCTTTCTTCCAGGGACCACGTTTCATAAATCTTCAGACTGGATCCATGAACATCAATCAATCATCAATAATTTCTCCATCAATCAATCTCCTTTTCACCAATAGATCTGAATCAAGTAGATACTTCTCTGACAGTTGTACCCAAAACACAGTACCAGAAACAACACACCAAAATCTGAACCCAAAACACAGCAGCAATAAACAGAAGTAGCTAGATGACAACTCAAATATATATACACTATTTCAATAACCTGCAACATGTGTGCATACACCTCTTTTTTTGGAACAACCTGCGTATACGTTGTTTTCATTCATTGAACCAGCGTGTATACACGCCTTCTCTTCACTGAACATGCGTACAGATCTATAAAGGATAATTCGCACTTTCAGATATTCAAACACTAATTAACCCAAATTATCAGTGTTATAGATCAAGCAAGTGCCACACATAACAGACCAAAATCATACAAAGATACTATCATTCAAGCTTAAAGATTATGATCCATCAATAGAACTTATCCTTCTCTTTGCGCTAAGGTTCCTCCTTTATTTAGATCTAGATCTACACCAGAACCCAATTACCAGTTTTCCAGATCTACCACTTTTTCAGATATTCAATAATAATTCCAATGATCATTTGCCACATGATATCCTTCCTCTTTTATAGTCTTAGGCCTTCCACAATACCACGGTACAAAACCATAGTAAACCAATACCATGGACCGAATACTAGGGATCAACACATCTGACAAGACGTCATGGTCCAAAACCATAGGTTCAAATACCAAGGATTAACTACCACTGTCCAAAAGTATGTTTTCCAACATATACGCACTTTTGTAACGTCTAACCCGCGTGTATACGTGTATTCGTCTAGATGAACCCGCGTATATGTCTTTTCCTTTATTTTGAAAGCCTAAACTGAGATCTGTTACCAAAGAGAGTTGCCATCAAGGACAACACCTGTGCCATAGCTCTAAATCAGTGCCAAAATGCCAATACATATGTCATGTCAAGAAAAGGATAAGGCTAGGTATAGCATTGGGGGCTCTAGCTGAACTAATGCCCTCACACCTCATTAATAAAAATACCAACATCTGAGCAATATTATTCCCATCATTTTCGTTCTTGGTATAGTGATGTGGGTCCAATTAGCTATGGTTGGATTGTTGTTCGTGGCTTGGTTTTATATATACCTTTCTTCTCACCTCGCGTGGGACCAGTTCCATGGAAAATCAATTCCAAAATTTATCCTTCAAAATATAGAAGTATCTGTGGAGGCATTGCTGCAACAATTTGCTGGATATTTAATCTGATTATTTCAGAGAGATTCCTATATTTGATTGTTGTGTTGGGCACATCCAAACCATTTATAGTGTCTAACGCTCTTGTTGGGGATGCATTCCTTTTTTTCCTAAGATGAAAGCTCTGAGCTTTGAGGAGGTCGATAAATTTGTACAAGGGAGATCATATAGTGATAGTATAGGCGAGGAAGGTTCTTTTAATGAGCCTGTTCTTGATGACCATCATACATTCTGAAGTAGAAAATGAGATGCTAAAATCTCTCATGAGAGAGGGCATTCAAATCAATTGTTGCAAATCTATGGATGACATTTTTGAGGTGTTATAGGAGAATTCACAACTTAAACGGCATATCACCAATCATATTGGAAAGTTTTACATGGTGACATATCAACATGTTTTGCATGGTGACATTGTCGTAATTTTCACTATTTCACTTATGGAAATTTAAATTCGGTGGGAAGGATAACAATCATTCCTCACAACCAGCAAAGATAAACCCAATTGACAACTTTCATTGTGGAGCTTATAATTAATATCATGATGACCATAAGTTTTTTTGTAGCAAATTAATTCTACTCTTTTAATAATTTAAAGCACATTATTTTAGCAAGGTTAGGAGAAAAGTATGCATAAACAGGAAAGGAAGGTTTGGGATTGTCTAGGTTACTTTGATTCTCATCTTTCTATTTCAATTCTTTAGATAAAATTATATATTAAAATATGTGCTAAATTCAAATCAAACTAAAATAGAGAAGCCTAATTATGAGGATTTTTCTCCCTCTAGTACCTTGCAATGATGTTATTTTTTTTTTAATTATACTTGAATTTCACTCAGGATAACTTGGATTTATATATTTCGTTTAACACCAATTAACATCGTGGTAAACATACGAATATCCCATTAAGTATGACTTAAGGACGGCTCAAAGAATATAAAATTTAGCCCATGCCCGTGGTAGCATAATTGATGAGGTTTGAAATTTTATTAGAGGCATTATTTGTTTGTTTGTTTTGATTAGAAAGAGGATTTGCTCTTGGTTTTATGTGAGTTTCAATTTATAATTTGGAGAATATTGAGAAATGGAAAATAATAATCTATGACATTCATCTTGCAAAAAATGATATTGAATGAAAGGATATAGAATTTAACTAAGCTATAGTTTTCTTTGGTAAAATTAGAAGAACATCTTAAAAATATGCCTACACATACACCATATACAGAGTTTGAACACAAGTAATATATGGATTTTTCTTTTCCAAATATCTTATTTTTTCTATCCAAGATATCACAACAAGAAAAATATTGATATTGTAGGAATTGTTTAAGGACCTCATGAAGGTTTATTTCTCTAATGTCCTAATTGATTGATACATTCTCATGAAAAAAAGGCCTTAATATGAATTAATATGTTCCTAAAACAAATCAGATTCAAAGTTTATTGATATAAAAGATAAAAAAAAATATTCAATTCCTTCTTTTGATTGTTACGTGACTCTGATGTGGGTAGGTTACAAGAAATGGGATTGGAAAAAGGACGGGGATATAATACAGATCATGTCTTGCATATGATTAATTTGTTGTTCGAGATCCTTCAAGCACCTGAGGCATCGCCGCTGGAAATGTTTCTAGTAGGAATTCCTATGGTTTTTAATGTTGTGATTCTTTCACCTCATTGTTATTTTGGTCAAGAAAATGTTTTAGGAATGTTATAAAAGACACTAGTGGACATGTAAACAAATTTCTTATAATTTCAATGTTCATTCAATCATATCTTCTCTTTATTGTTTGATTGTATTTTGAATGTTTCTTTTGGTTTTGTTGTCTTTTAACCATGAAATTAAAAATACTTGGTATCATGTTCATTTAAAAAACATCCAAAGCTTGAAGATGAGTTTAGTATTACAAGATATTAATTGAAATGCTTTTAGTTGTTTTGTGTTAAAGTATTTTCATGACTATTAAAAAAGTTCAATTTCATGTTGCAGGTTGTTTATATACTTGACGAAGTTCACGCATTAGAGAATGAAATGTTGTTGTGAATAAAATGACAAGGGTTAAATAGCACACCTCAGATTATTTATTTTAACAAGTTATCTACAACCTGAACTTTTTAACATGTAACTTAGTTAGCATAATTGTGCCCAAGACTTCTCCGAAGGCTGAATATAACTAAGTTACTAAGGTGTTCTTTTCTATGGCGATGTTTTATTTTCTTTTTTTATATAGGTCATATGGTCACATAATGGCCACTATCCCCAACTGAAGAAAACTTGTTCGAGTTTCTTTCTTTTATGGGGGGGAATGACATTGACATTCATGATGTTGAGGTATATGTCATATAAATATTTTATAGTCTACTTTACTTTATATTCAATTATTCATCATATTTCATGTATTATACTCGATGTTCTATCTTCTTTCATTTTCAAGAGAGGAACTCAATGTTGATGATAAGAAGTAGAAATTGAAGAAACATGAGAACAATAACACTCGAGTGACAAATGCAAAATGAGAGACAGAAGAGAACTAATCTAGTGATACTCTTAGAGCCAATATCTTAAATAAAAAACACACATAGAGACTAATCGTGAAGTCTTTAGAGTTAGTGAATTCACTTGTAATGCTTTGGAAATGTTTTGAAATGATGAAACAATATTTCATGTGTTAATTGTAGTCCAACCAATATTAAGTTGGAAACTCATATTGTAATACTTGACATTTTATATAATAAAATTTATATGGTTGAAATTATTTGTATTTTGAATTCATAGTATTTAGACTTGTAATCAACATATGTAACTTTGTGGTATTATATTATATGAACATGCACATTATATGGAATTTTTTTTTTTTTAATTTAGTCACAAAATCATACTAGTTAATTTATGTTGATTAATAATGAACACATAAATTCAATCTAAAACTACTAAATTACTAGTTTATATTGATTAGTGATGAACAAAAATAAAATGAATATATGACTAAATTAGTCGTTTATAATGATTATGAATGAAATTAAATGAAATGAATAGAAACTACTAAATCAGTCATTTATCTAATGAATATGAAAATACTAAAAAAAATGATAAATGACTACTACAAATGATAAATTTGTGATTAAAATTATGACTAAATTTTGCATATATACAACTATTAGTAGCTAATTTATAGTATCTTATAACAAGATTAAAATTTAGTTATATTTCTCTGTTCATTAATTGGTTTCAAATGATGACTAAAATTTGTATATATATGACTATTAGTAGCTAATTTATAGTATCTTATAACATGACCAAAATTTTGGTTATATTTCTTTGATCATTAATTAGTTTTCTCTGGTAATCATATAGTAATATATTTTGTTGTATATTTGGTCATTAATTGTGGCAATTAATGACTAAATCAATGACTAAATTAATGCCCAAATTTATGACTAAATATACTACTAGATGACAAAATTAAGGAAACCAATTAATGACTAGGCTAAAAGTGACTAAAAGGCGGTCGCGTTATAAGATATTGTAAATTAGCTACTATTGGTCACCAACTAAGAAATGGTTGTTTATATGCAAATTTTAGTTTTTTTTTAGTAACTAATTAGCCATTTTGTACCAGTGAGTGGAAGAGAACATTCTCTAATGGCCATAATCCAAAAAACTTGCATATCAATACATGGCTCTGCACGAATAATATTTTGGCATTCAACTGAGCCAAAGGAAAGTGTATCTTTGGTATTTCGACTGATCTGGTTATGCGTATTCTTGTCCATGTCTACGTGGGAGTTTTCTATAGAGTATAAGACTATGGGATATCAATTACCTTTGTATTATTGTGCTAAAGTCCCACTAAACGAGGTGGCTGAAAGGAGTGGTTGGAGTGCCACCCCTCCGCCCTCTCCCCACCCGCGCCTGAGGTAGCCATTTCTTAGGTGTTACTTAGTTAGAGGTCATAGGTCGAAGGTGGGATAATAGAGATGAAATAGGTGTGGATGGGTAGGGAGACAAGAGTTGTAGAATTGAACCTCGGGATGAATCATGGTTAGAGTTGTATAGAATTCGAGACTCAAGATATTTTGAAATTATTTTTGAATATTAATTAATCTAAAACAATTGTCATCTCCATTTTATTAATATAGATTTCCATATTAAATGTACCTAAGACAAAATGATCATTTAGATTGTGTTAATAGGTTGTTAGAATATCTTCATTTTCGTTTTTCCTATGTTTCTTTATAATGACCTAATTTCTCCTGAAATTTGAATGAGATAGTATTATGATGGTATGAATACTTTTTACAAGAACCTCCCCTATACTATATTATACTATAATTACTTCATAAGTTTTAGCTCCTTATGTCATCAACTTTTAATTAATATGTAACTTCAATGGGACTTCAAAGAAAAGTTATAATCCTATTGTCTTTTAAGTTAGTTGTCTTATGCTATACAGTATGTACCTTGTGACAACAAAGTCTACCACACTCGAAATATGTAATTTCCTAAGCATTTAGGGGATATATTCTTACACTCAAAAGAGTACCCTCTCTCACCACATTCAATATTCCTCACAAATTAGTTTAATATGTTTTTTAAATTTAATAAATCATGAATAGGACAAGGGTTATAAAAGTTGTTAGATCTCGATTAGGGGTGCTCCTATTTTTTGTAACCAAGAGAATTCAAAAATTATAGAAGCAATGTATAAAACTTGACCTATTTACTTTTCAACATTCCTTATTACAAGCTCCTTAACAGGGTTTTCTAGAAAATACTTATTTCAAGTCATTCTCCTTATCATGAACACCACAAATATAATTATTACAACCATATACCAAATTAGGATTGAGTATTACCTTCCACCATTTTCTCCCCCACATATATTGATGACAGGGATCAGAAACCATTCTATGATTGTGGTGAATAGTTGTAATAACAGTGGGATTACTTTGATGGAATTTTAGTATATAGTAGCTTTATTCTGTGTTATATTGGTTTGAACCCCTTGTATATTTTAAATTATATTTTATGTATATTCTAAACTAATTAAGTATGGACAAAGTAATACTTTCTTTTCCACTTGTTTTCAATGCATCTTGTTAATCCTCAGTGAAGATTCCCAAAAGATGGTATTATTTAGGCTATAGATTGGAGGTTGAAGGTCATTTTTTGAGAAGTTACGCTATTTAAAGGAAATGGCTATAGTTATCAAAAATGAACTATGTGAGAAAGGAGCATGAATTTATCAACCCGAAGATAATGTAACAAACCATATAAGGGCTAATGGAATCTACAGGAAAATGTGTGAGAATGTTTTCTAAAAATGTTATTAGACATCCCATAATTTAGCCTTATTTTTTTTTTAATCGTAGAATACCACCGTGCAAGGATATAAATACCATACTTAAGGGTAGAGTCTAAACATTGTACCTTTTAATTTTTTCACCAAAATTGTTCAATACAATTGTTGGTAACATCACAATTTTCCATTACTTAAATTATAGTTTTGAATGCATAATGCACTCATTACTTTCAAAATATACGAGCCACTCAAATTGAACAAAACCAACAACTGAAATTTATAATTCCTATAATTTATAATAGGACTACAAGTCAAACTAATTAGAAAAAATATCTTGAAAAATGATAAATGTATAACGTTTAAGTTATTCTATATTGAAGCATTAGTCATGAGTGTGGTGTTATGTTAATCTAAGAAAGTCTGGTTTACTATATGGTAGGTAAATATAATCACAATAGAAATAGGAATGTTGAAACCTCATACTACTAAAATGAAAGCATGGTTTATTATAAGGATTCACAAAATGTTAGAAGGATTTACTGATATAAAATAAACGCATAAAATATGAATCCACAATGAAGCCTCACATAAAATTAAAATTACCTCAATTTCTACATTAGTCTTACCAAATAATGTTCAATGTGTCCTAATGGGAGAGCTCCCCAATCCCCAAATTCTCCATCATTATGCCAAAAATAGAGATTCTCTTCATATGGAATTAGTGTATTCTCTAATACAAATAAACTATTACTATTTCCTAATGAACTTGCTGAAAATTTTAACAATTATTTTAGTAATAGAGTAGTTAGATTTCTCTTGGATCCATTTTTGGTAATTTTACATCATTTGGAAACTAGCCTCGAAAGAAATTCACCTTTTCCCAAAACTAGTAATAATTTGCATCGAATAGTGCTCATAAACATGATGCAACAATAAAACTTGGAAACAAACCACATGAAATGCGAAGTGACCACATGGAATGAACTTTATAATAATTTGTGTGGATGCAACTACACATCCGTGAATTCCAAGGTAATAAATTCAATGGATGAATGTGAAATATGCCAAGTGGGTATAGTATTCCACAAGGAAATATATTATCACAACCCAAAATAACATCTGGACCATCTCCAATATGTATTGTCTCCAAGAAGAAAATTCAAGGACATAAGAATGAATTAGAGTTTTGACCATGCTAGAACTCCATGAAATAATAATAGTTATGTATAGTCATTTTTATAAATAGCAAGAAATGTCTTTGAATGTGTGTTTTCTTGAAAAAATTGACATGTAGATACTTCAATTACCTAAGAAATCGTAAAATAATTTATGACATGCATAACTTATAGTCATCTCTAATAATAACAAGAAATGTCTTTGCAAGTGTGTGCTCTTGAAAAATGTGACATATAACTACCTCAACTACCTAATAAATCATAAAATATTATACATAGGATGTGTTCCTATGATAATGTACCAAGTTCATTAGAATTCATCAGTAAAATACACCTCCATATTCCATGTCATCAAAGTGTCCAACTTACACAAGAAAGCATAATCTAGAGAAGTGTGCCAACTTACCAAAGAAAAAAAGTATACATTCCATGTCTTGAAAAATTTTCCTAGAAAGGAATTGCACCATTACAATGTTCCAAGATATCAACCCTATGTATTATGACAACGAAGAACATAAAATAAGGTTCCACTGAAATTAAAATTAAAAAAAAATAAATAGATTAATTTAACTATTGAAGAGTTAAATCAATCTCAATAATGCACATAAGTTAATGCTCAAATAAACCATTGTCTTCCTCCTAATAGTAATAGAAAAATTAAATCACCTTGAAAATGTGCACCAATGAGAAAATTGCGTTAGTAATCCGTTGTACATGTAAATAAAATGTGTTCTCCCCCACAATAGTCCTCTATGATGAAAATAAGATATAAATTACAACTTAATATGCACTGTCAAAATCTAACCTTAGGAAAATGTTAGACTATCATGAAATCATAATGTAATACACCAACCCACCTCCACAAACTCAAACCTACCAAACAATATGTCAATGAGGGTACTCGGATCATGGAACATATTCCCCACTAAGTGAAATATAGAAAACATGATATTATAAATTTAAATTATCGTGAAATATTATGGAAATGGACAATGGGTCATATCTCCACAACAATATCATTGTAGGGAGGGACATAAAGAAGGCTAACCAATCATCAAGTATATCCCCCATCACATATGAAATTTTTAGGAACCATGTAGAAAGTCGCTCATTCGAAAAAATAATCTCGCATAATCATGAAAATGTAACTAAGGAACTTCAACAATCGTGAAACATATATATCATATCCACGATCACTAAACCCCTTGGGGAGATCGAACAATCATTCATATCGATGATAAGCATATACATGAAATAAACTTAGTGAGATGCTATGTTCCACATCCATTAAAAGTGAAACCAATGGGTAGTCAAAAATTTAAACACATGTGAGATGATCAGTGTTGGGTGGCTAAATTGTCCTTTTAATATAGAGTAGTCAATCTATCTCACAAATAAATTGTTAATCTTGGTAGGCTTTTTATTTCAGTGCTACAGTGAAAAATATAGGCAGGAATAAAAGAAAACTAGCACTAATCAAATCTCCAAACCAATCATTGTAACTATCAGTCTCAAAACTCATACTCCAAACCATTCTCACACCTCAAAAGGAAAAGAAGCACACATTGCATAATAAATGACATTCTATTACATTAACACTCTTATTAAAAAAGAAACAACACTCTCGAAACCATTCAACACCCAACAATTGCTGCAACACCCATTCGATCAACCAAAAAAACCAAAGAATTATAATATTAATCAAATAACCATCACACTAATGAAGAGACTAGTCCAAGACCTATGTTGTTACACAAAGATAGAGGTTTCAATCCTACAAATATTCAATGCATAAAAAATATATGAAGTAGTGAATCAAACATAAATAACCATTCACAGAGAATACATGTACTACTAGAATACTACTCTAACTAGTGTTCCCTGCTAAGAAGGAGGGCCCTTCCTTAGAAGGGGTTGCTGAATTACACAACACAACTTTCTCCTTAGAAAGGGATGGTGAATTACATTGTGCATAAGCTAATCAAGAAAGAGATATGGAGCCAATAGTGGTAAAGATTTGAATTAATGAAAGTTGTGGTACAAAATTATAGTGTTGGTACTCCTTCCTCAAATATCTATGTTTGCATGTCTTGCAGGAAGAGAGTACATATTTTTATAATTTCATATTGTTGGCATTATGGCACAGGTTTGGGGCTATGGCACAGGTGTTGTCCTTGATGGAAACCTTCTTTGGTAACAGATCTCAGTTCAGGCACTCAGAAAGTAGAAAAAGTCATATATGTAGGTTCATCTAGAGTAAGGCGCGTATACATGCGGGTTATACATTACAAAAGCGCGTATATGTTGGTGATCATCCTTTTGGTCCATGGCAGTTAGATCTTGGAATTAGAACCTATGTTTTGGACCATGGCGTCTCGGCAGATGTGTCGATCCATAGTTTTGGGTTCATGGTATTGAAATGTTATGGTTTTGGACCATGGTATTGGGGAAGGCCTAAGACTATAAAAGAGGAAGGAGATCTTGTGACAAATTACCATCTGAGTTATAATTGAAGATCTGATAAAGTGCTAGAGCTGGTATATTGGGTGGTGATGCAGACCTGGATTCGAAGGAAGGAGGAACCTTAGCGCAAAAGGAAGGATAAGGTCTATTCATGGGACATAATCTTTAAGCCTAAATGATAGTATCTTTGTATGATTTTGATCTGCTAGATGTGGTGCTTGTCTGATCTATAAGTCTGATAATCTGGGTTAATTAGTGATTGAATATCTGGAAGAGTGTGTGTCTTTTATAGATCTGTACGCAGGTTCAGTGAAGCGAAGGCACTCATACACGCATATTTGGTGAAGTAAAGGCGCATATAAGGAGGTTGTTCTATACTCAAATGCGTATGCACACAAATTGCAGACTGTTGAAATTGCGTATATGCTTTAAGTTGTGATCTACCTGTTTCTGCTTATTGCTGCTGTGTTTTGGGTCCTGTTGTGTGGTTTCTGGTACTGTGTTTGGGTACAGCTGGCAGAGAAGTATCTACTTGATTTCAGATCTAGTTGGTGAAAAGGCGTTTGGTTGATAAAGAATTTCTTGATGATTGTTTGATGTTCATGGATCCAGTCTGAAAATTGATGAAACGTGGTCCCTGGAAGAAAGAGAAGGTTGTAGCCTTCTGTAGGCCATCACCTACGTACTAGTATCGTGGCTAGTACAAGAGCTAAAGGGGGGTGTATCTCCCTTCCAGGAGAAGCTGAAAACGAGAGATAGAGTTGTAGCTCTCTGCAGGTTGCAGCCTGCGTACTGGTAAAGGATTGCACCAGTACATTGTAAACAGAAGTTTCTAATTTAAGGAAAGATAGAGACGAATTGCAACAGGTGGTTTTCACCCACATTGGGTTTCCACCTTATATATGGTGTTCTTATGTGTGATTGTCTTTCTGCTCTGTTTTACTATCTCTGGTTACTGGTTATTTGATGCTGCATCTTAGATTAACAAACATCATCTAAAGTTCAAGTAAATTAAAAGTTTGCTCTGTGTACGTTGGTTTACTTCTGAATAGTTGCGTATATACGCGGGTTGAATTGACTGAAGTAGCGTATACAATTTGGTTTTTAAAAAGGATTATTTGACTTTATAATACTGATTCACCCCCCCCTCTCAGTATTATTTTCAACAATTGGTATCAGAGCAGGTCCTTCTGAAGAAGCTTGGTCGCTTGAAGGAAGATCTTTCATCATGAGCAACTACGAGAGGGAAGCATCTATCAGGCCACCGATTTTTGATGGGACAAACTTCAATTATTGGAAGGTTAGAGTTACTGCATATCTTCAATCTCTTGGTACCGATGTTTGGGATATCATAGAGACAGGCTACACTTTTCCTTCAGCTACTCCTACAGATGCGGCTGAAAAGAAGAAATATGAAAATAATGCTAAAGTAGTCAATACTTTGCTGGGATGCTTATCTCAAATAGAATTTGTGAAGGTTATGCAATATAAATCAGCAAAAGAAATATGGGACAAGATTGTCTTGAGCTACCAAGGAGATGAACAGGTAAAGCGTGCTAAACTTCAAACTCTCACGATTCAGTATGAGAATCTCAGGATGTATAAAGATGAAAGTGTGGCTAACTACTTTCTTCGGGTAGATGAGATTGTTAATTGCATGAAAAATTTGGGTGAAGAAATAAAAGAGGCTATTGTGGTTGAAAAGGTTCTAAGGTCATTTTCCCCCAAGTTTGAATCTAAAGTATCTGCAATTAAAGAAAAGGAAAATCTACGAATTCTTACTATGTCTCAGCTACATGGAATTCTAACTGCTTATGAAATGAGAAAGGGAGGTCCATCAGATAGAAGAGAAACTGCTTTCAAGGCGTCAGGCAAAGGAGATTATTATGAAGCAAGTCACGTACCAGAAGAAGAAGAAGAAGAATCAAATTTTGTCAGAAATCTTCAAAGGGGTTCTGGAAGGTTCAGAGGTAAGTTACCTTTTAAATGCTTTGCTTGTGGAAGAGTAGGTCATTATGTTGCAAAATGTCATTATAAGGATAAAGGAAAGGAACCTGCTAGATGGAACAAGAAACAGGATGCAGATAAGAAAAGCTACTACACTCATGAAGATAGTGATGGTCTATCAAATAGTGATGAAGATGAACGAGGTAATGAATATAAACTGTTAATGGCATTTGAAGATGATGATTATATGGATGCTATAGATGTGGATAACCTTTTTGAAGAAATTACTAGACTCAAGAGATGTATAGAAGAAAAGAATATGATCATTGATACTCTACAATTTCAAATTGATGAAATGGAAAAACATTTTGAAAAGTTAGAAGGTGAAATTGTTTCTCTTACAAAAGAGATTGAGAAAACAAAAGCTATTAATCTTAATTTTGTCAAAGGATCTGAAACTCTGGATGAGATTATCAATGTACAGTGTTCCCCTCTAAACAAGACAGGTCTGGGCTATAATGGAGAAACTTCTCAAGCATCCACTTCAAAAAGTTATCTTGATGCAGCAAAAAGGAGTGAGCAAAAGCACAATGGAGACTATCAGGTAAAGCAGGGACAAATTGCAAACAAAGGCTATCAGGGGAAATTTGTTTTAAGAGTGAACAAAAGCTACAACCAGCCACAGGTAAAGTCTTCTAAATTTGGTTGAAGAATGAATAACAATAGAGATTACAATCACTTGGCCGGTAGATTTGATAACTACAGAAGTTTCTTCAATGGACAATGTTTTTCTTGTCATAACTTTGGTCACAAAGCAACTCAATGTGTTGCATATAAGACAATCATGACTAGAGAAGCTCAAAAACAAAGAAGTCTGACCGGGATTACAAAAAGGACCTACAACAACTTTTCGGCTCTTGAAAATGAAGTTGAATGTTCTATTTGCAATAACTTTGGTCATGAAGATTCTAAATGAAGGAGCAGGTTTCAGCAGAAAGAGGAACAAGCCTCAAGCACCAAAACATGGAGAATAAAGGAACCACAAACAGAAAGATGTGGGATAGCATTTTATGCAGAGGGACAAGAAAATCTATGGTACATTGACAGTGGATGTTCGAAGCATATGACAGGTGAGAAAGAAAAACTTGAGTCTTACTCTGCTCTAGAAAAGGGAAAGAAAGTTTCTTTTGGAAATGGTACTCCTGCAACTATAAAAGGAAAAGGCAATGCTCGGTTAAAAGAAAAGGTCAAGGCTGGAAAATTTTTGTATGTTGATGGATTGAAGCATAATCTTCTAAGTGTCAGCCAGATGTGTGATCAAAGAACCGAGGTAATATTCAGGTCAAATGGATGTCTTGTTCGTGATCTTGATACAGGTAAAACAGTCATCAAAGGCAAAAGAACTCCAAATAATCTGTACATATTTGAAGAAGAACAACAACAATGCTATCTGAGCAAGGATGATGAGCACTGGTTATGGCATCGGAGGTTGGGGCATCTAAGATTTTCACAAATAAGGAAAGCATGCAAATATCAGGGAGTTCGCGATCTTCCAGATATCAAAATTCCTGACAACACCTTATGCAAATCATGTCAGTTTGGAAAACAAACCAGAACTAACTTTCCAGAGAAGGAAGGATCAGCTAGCATGCCTCTTGAGCTAGTACATACAGATACATGCGGTCCTTTCAGGAAAAAAACACCTCGAGGAGAAGAATACTTGATATTATTCATTGACGATTTCTCCAGGTTTGTCTAGTTAGGACTTATGAAGCACAAAG
>APFE031390924.1:43848-60000 GCA_000404065.3 Pinus taeda | reverse complement strand
AGCCCCTCTTTGGATGGTGTAGCTCCCCTCTTGATGGGATAAGTTCCTCTTTCATAGGGATACATGAACCATCTGGAGGCGCTCAATACACATCAAACAAGCTTCTAGAATACTCTAGAAATGACCATAAGTAACTTTTTGAAGATGAAACTCACGCCTTTTGACCTTTACAGGAGTACGCACCCACCCCTTTACATACAGAGCGTACAAGTACGCAGGTATTATGAACTTGGGTTGCATACACGCAGGTAAGGTTGAGAGAAACTGCGTACCCAGAGATAAAATAGATTTTTAAAGACTTTATCTCTTTCTTGAAGTTTGACATGGAGAGCAGAGGTATGAGACTTGCCAAGGAGGATAGTATGACAGTTTGATGGAGCCATACTAACTGCAAATAGTCATGGTGACAAATTTTAGTGTAACACCAAGGCCCCAATCTAGCCTTCATTAATTCCTCCTGATGCTATGCTACATCCACTTGTTCCTTTAGTGCCTTCGCTTCCTGCACCTTAGCCAGCCTTTGTGTGATGGCGATAGTGTGTGTCGCTGCTTTGACCTCATCGTATCTCTATTGTAGTTCCCTTGCTTATGTTTCTAGCTGCTGCACATTAGGATCTTCGTATAGGCTGGTAACTACTTTGAGTAACTGCTCGAAGAGCAAAGTGCACTCCTTCATTGTGGCATCCATTATGGCAACTGCATCCTTGACAACTGCCTCACGCTTCTCTCGAACTTCTAGTGGAGTCAAAGGCTACGCCCTCAACTCGAGCTCTGTGATATTAAGGTTTAGCTCAAATTGAACCTTAGCCAGCTTTGTCTTTGCATCGTGCACACCTACAGTGAGCTTTCGAATTCTTGCATTGACTGGCGCATCTTCTAGGATATTAAGCTTTGGAATAGTTTAGCATGCCTCAACTACTATGACTGTGGTGCGCTCATTATTCTCTATGATCTTATTTAGGATATCAAGCGTAGAAGTCTTCTTAACAAACATTTGGGCATTGTTGATCTTCTAGTCACTGATTACATTCAGCGTGTGTTTCTCTCTAGCCTGAAGTTCGCAAGAACACCATATTGCAGGGTGTAAAGTGCTTCACTTGGTAACTCGGCCAAGTTCAACCTAATCTCTTGGAGAGCACTGACAGTGGCCTTGTCAGCTTCCACTTATGTAGTCAATGCTCTATTTGGTAGCATGATAGCCTGGGGATCCAAGGAGCGGACTAGCTTTGCTGCATCTAAGGTCCCAGGTGCCAAGCTAGTTGATGCCGCGCTGCACTGTCCCACATTGGCTTATACTTGAGTGGCCTAGATCTGCAGCTTGTGAAGACCTATATGGATGATGACTAAGGCTTGTTTCTGCTACTACTTGAACTACTGTGGTAGTTCTGCAGTCGTGTCCCTCACTGTGTCTCTGATATCATTCAAATCACCTTTAGTGAAAGTGATCAAGTCAAGTGATGATTTAATGGCCTTGGACTTCTTTCGCAGCCCCACCTTTTCCTGCACCTAAGTGCACTTAACCCGGAATGGAGTAGTCTCTGGGTTTGCACCTCCCTGCCCTTATTGCTGCTCTTCTTCCTTTATCTGTGGTGAAGGAGACCTCTGACTTTTGTTAGAATCATGCTCTTCCTCCTCTTCTTCCACCTCTGCTTGCTTTTTAGCAATGCACTCTTCTTTATCTTTTTCCTCGGCCTCCTTCTTCCTCCTTTTAGCCAACTTCTCCATCTTTAACCTCGCCTCTTCCTTCTTTCACTTTGTTGCAAACTTAATGGACCTAGCTAACAGGTCTAGGATCATGCACGACTCTACTGGCCAACTCTCAAGGACTGCAACGATTGCATCATCTGTCACCAGGTATGGAAGATAATACCATTTTTTTCATGGTCCTTCTGCGCTTTGATGGAAACGCAGTGGAAGTTTTCCTTGAAATCCACATATTCTGACAATTGTTCAAAGAGAGTTGGTGAGAGTCTCATATTGCGATTGATTGTAGCATAGATGCTTGCCTCCATCAGCACCAACAAGATCTTATTGTCTTTGGCCCTTGCGGCATCCTTGGTGGCCCAAAGCAAAGTGAACTTCACTGCTTCTAGTAGATCTGACTCAACCAGAGGAAACTGGCTATCCTCCGGTAGCTCGCATGCAACCATCACAGTTGAGAGTAAGAGCGAGGTGTAATCTAAGGTCTTACTCTCATCTTGTGCTTCTCTATAGTTCCCGAGGAACTCATCGTAGAGATAGCGTGCCCAATTAAATTGTACACCCTCCGCGCACTGGGCTGCTAATGACACAACTGATGCCGACACCTCATCTGTGTGACACTTTCACATGATTTTCCCAGACAAAATCTATGTGGCGACCTTAACCGTAGGGTCAGTTATACTGGAGATTGAATATTCTCGTGGCTTCTCAGCAAGCTTGAATTTTTCCTTCATTCGCACGGTGGGGTTGCACTCGCTCGTCTTTCTGCCAAATGCCATGGTTAGATTTGACCTTGAATGCAGGAGCAAAGTGATTCTATGGATCAACATGTCCGTGATTAGTATCGGTTCTCCCAAGCACAGGCATCCATTGTGCATTACGAACAATAATTGTTTGATCACAATTAGAGTTATGGACGTGCAGTGGTAATGCGACACCCATAACAGGTTTAGCATTCCTGCTTTGTCCACCCCTTTGATTCACTTCTTCAGCTCTAGCATAGTGACACCCATATCTTTGTAGAACATTTAGGTCATAAAGGTTTCAGTCGTGAAGTGGGGGAATCACTCTATGTCTACCAAATCCCAATCCTCCAGCTTGAGAGAGGGGATGCGCGCCAAGCACGGGCCTTCAAAGGTAATTTTGTCTGGCAGCAATGGGGTATTCAACATAAATTTGCCCTCATTCAGGTCCTTTGGGACCTTCACCTTGCCTTGGTGTGGGGGAATGTACTCAGGAAACTTGGAAATAGGTTCTACACCCTCGATGTCAATGTCTTCAGCCACCATATCCACATCTTCAACACCCTCCTCAGATTTGAGGTCGACCACCTTGCCTTTCTCCCGTGCAATGGGCTTTTCCTTCTATGAATGTTTCCTGGGTGACATGTGCACTGCCTGTGCTAGTTTCTACTTTTCCTTCTTTGCTTTAGGCCCCTATGTAGTAGGCATAGGCCTCGGCATGGGACACCTTAGCGATTTCAGTACCTCTGTGGGCACCTTGACACTTGCAATCTCAAGGGTAGCTTCCTCCAATGCCATCAATCCCTTAGTAGTTGTGGTTATGACGGGTGCTGACATGATGCTCGTCAAGAGCTCCTGAGTTTCCTTGGGCAACTTCTCAAACACTGAACTTGCCACTAAAGCCTTGAAATAGTCAAGGTTCATGCACGCCTAATAGCTCAACACCTCAATTCTCAAAATTCCAAGTGTCTTTTGTTGGGTGACCATCTGTAATTTATAGGAAATTTCAAATATGAATCTGACCGTTCCCCCCAAAATTTGTTCATAAATGCTAGATTGGCAGTATATTTTCAAAGATCTTGCTCTTAAATTTTGACTTAAATTCCACCCCTGCTCTATTTAGCCATTTTCTCACTATCAAATCATGAATAGTGACCATAATGGTCACTTCCTGGCGGCCCTTCACAGTCTCGCCTCCTATATCGCAACTCCCTTTGCGGTTCTACTGATACTGTGACATTCCTCCCTTCTGTACTGTCCCCCAGTCACACAGCTCTACAACCCGGGTAGTTTATTTTATAGTCCTGCGCCTCCTTTTAGCTACTTGGAGCACGAAGACTATGCTTCCACCATATAGTCATCTAACTGGATCCATGATGTATGGATTCAATTGGTTGCCATTTACGTTCCCTGGAAATAGCTCCCCATTCAACATCACCAGCTGAACTTCTCCACCATCGGTGATCTCTTTGATGACATAGGTCCTCAAGCAATGCATTCGACATTTTCCTGGAAATTTATCAAACTTGCTATCATATAATAAAACCAAATCATTTACCTTGAATGTGCATAGTTTGATGTGCTGATCATGCCATGCTTTTTCGTGCTCCTTTTGAACTTGCTAATGGAATCCATACAAAAAACTATCCTCTTCTAGATCTATTATCTGCATGAGCCTTTCTTCTAGGGCTTCCCAATCTGCCATTCTTGTAAATGCCGTTATGCACAAACTAGGTACAATGTATTCCATCGGCATCACAACTTCTATGCTATAAACCAGCCTCAAAGGTGTATGTCCAGTCAATTTTTTGCAAGTCATTTTGTAAGCCCATAACACCATAGGTACGCTCACATCCCAGTCATTCCTTTGTGCATTGCAGAAAATAGTCAATGCGTTCTACAATATCTTGTTTAATGCTTCCACCTTCCCCTTAGCCTGCAGGTGATATGGCATACTCTTCTAATGATAAACCTGGAATTCCTCCGTTAGTGCGCTAACCATCTCATTAAGGAAATGCGCACCGCGACTGCTCATTAGAATCTTCATGCAAGCAAATCTAGTTAGTACATACTCAAAGATGAAATTTTCTACTATTGCCCCTGTACAATGCTTCATAGGCTATGCCTCCACCCATCTAGTCAAATAATTAATCACAGTGATGATGTACCATGCACCTGTCTTCTTTACTAAAGGTTGAATTGGTCCTAGAAAGTCAATTGCCAACTTTTCAAATGGTTGTAATGACATCTGTGGATTCAGAGGCAGCTCATCCCTCAGCGATGGCCTGCCCATCCTTTGACATGCATCAAATGCCTTACAATAAGCCTTGGAATCCTTATGAAGAATTTACCACCATAGCCTAGCATGTAAAATATTTTGCACTGTATCTTCTCCTGCATAATGTCCTCCTGTAGCTCCTCCACAAGCTTCACCAAGTATGTTTGTCCATTGAAAGTCAGGTACATAACATTACAAAATTTCATCTGAGCCCATTTTATATAAATGCCCTACAATGACAAAAACGTTTGTCACGTGCAACACCAATTCCTTCTTCTATTGGCTAGTATACCCCTCTGGAGTCGTTCGCATCGTCAAGAAGTGTATAATATCTGGAAAGTGACTATCCACAATGCGCACCACAAAGAGTTGCGTGTCAGGCAGTCCTTCCTCCAAATTAGTAGGGTCCTCTCCTATTTCAATGTGTGACAGATGATCTGGACCTACATTCAATCATCCTGGCTTCATGATAGCTTCAAAATCATATTTCTGGAACAACAACAACCACCTGCATATTCCCCCCCCAACAGAGGCTGGTTGACCAGGTATTTCAACACAGAATGGTCTGTATACATCTTAACGTGTCCGCTTAACAAATAGTGCCTAAACTTCTAGAGTGTGTACAACATAGCCAACCCTTCGTGCTCTATCATTGAATAAATCTTCTCAGCCTTAGAAAACTTCCTACTTGAGAATGCTATAGGATGGTGCAATTCTCCCTCACTGGCCTATGTCAGTGCCCCAAGTGCAATACATGACGCATCCACATGTACATGGAATTTCTTCTTCCAATCTGGGAAGACTAGGATTGGTGCAGTGACCATAGTTTCCTTTAACACATCTACGCTTTGTTGACACTCTTCATTCCAACAGAACGTAGCATCCTTCTTTAGGAGCTTCTCCATCAGTGTTGTAATCTAGGCATAACTTTTGATGAACTTCTTATAATATCTAGTATGCCCCAACGTTGCGCATAATTGTTTCACACTTCTTGGTGCCTCCAAGTTTATGATGACCATGATCTTAGCAGGCTCTACCATTAAGCCTTTTTCGCATACCTGTTATAGACATATTTGGGCACTTCAACCCTAATCACATATGTCAATAAACCAAGGGCTCTTTAAACCCTAAAAGTGTTGTTTCATACCCTAAAGGATCATGGTCAACTGATTACATCATTTCTGAGAAGTTCCACCTGAAAAACCACACAGAAATGGCCAAAACTGGACCATACTAACTATTCGACTATCAAGGTGCGATGCATACTAGCTCCTACACTAGATAGGTGTAATGCATATTGAAAAGGCCTTCTGTAGGGTGCGATGAGCGACAATGGACAAATGGCTAAGACAGTTTGCTAAGTGGATGCTCATGGAATCTTCTAGAAACTTCCCCTATGACACTTGCCTCTATGAATTCTCCCAGGGATGAGTAAGAGATCAATGAAATATCCAAGTGGAACCAAGAACTATCAGTGGAATGACACTAATCAAAAACCTAGAGTTGATTCACACCCTTGTAAGACATCTTTAAATGGATCCCTCATCTGAGAGATCTAGAGGCTGGAATTTTGTAATTTGTAAGGAAGTGCTGTTGGTTTATCTTTGAGAAGGAACATTTTATTGTTGGGTGATCTTGCTTTTCATGAGGTGAAGAGGGCTTTGATGCTGGGAGGATGATGCTGGATCAAACAGCTGGGTTGTAATCCTCTCTTCTATTATTAATAAATTTCTTTGAGTTTTCCTCCATATAATCGTGTATTTGTGAATCTTGTTATTTGTAAATGCAATTGTATGTTCAATGTATTTATAATTCTGCATTGTTTATGATATTATAGATCAAGATGCTTTGATGGTGTTTTGTTACTTTGGCTCTACAGGTATTCTCTAAGTGGGACAAGTAGGGGAGGAGTTGCAAGATCTATCAAGGGAGAGAGAAATTAAGCAAGGAGTCAAGCGGAAGATCCAGGTTGGTCCCCTTTGCTTATCTCTTATCTATCATACATAAAGGAAATCACAAATTGCTTTGATTGTTTGTTTCTAAGATAGCTACCAATCTTAGTGGAACTAGCAGATCGAAAAGACACTAGTTTTCCCAGAAACAAAATGGCGACTCTGCTAGGGAGTGAATGGTTTGTTTGTTTGTTATTGTTGTTTACTTTATAAACTACAAATGGAGCTTGAAGTTAGCTAGATAGCCTCTCAAACTGCTCTTGCTATGAAATTGAAAAATAGATGAATGCTACTTCAGTCAATCTCTGGGTTGGTTTATGAACTGAACATCTAACTTACAAGCATTCTAAATGCCCTTGTGGTAGCTCAATAACCTCCTAAGATCATACCCTTGTACTTTGTTCTTTACTATTCATAGTAGCTCAGCCTAAATCATTGAACTTAGCTACAAATTTAGGCAAAAACCCACCTCAGTTTTGCTCCCTAGCCCATCGCACTGTCTATAACTAGAAACCAATATGCATTGCACCTCTCATGGGTAGCAAGTGAGATGCATCCCTATTCCTGAGAAGCATAGGTATGATGACTGAGTAATACTATTTCTCTCTTTGAAATTTGGGTTTTTCCTCCTTGTTTTCAGCTCTATTCAGTTGTTTTTTGCTGCTTATGATCAGTATCTCATTATTGAAGCCTCCTTCCTTTACATTGTTTAGCCTCCATTGATTAGGATTAGTAAATGTTTTTGTGTATTTGTCCATCATTTACGATCCTTCATCAAAAAGTAGCTTAGTCAAATTGTCGTTTTGATGCAAAAGTGTCGTAATTGTCATTTTGAGTAAAAAAGAAGAGTGTCGTAAAGTCTTCCTCCTCTAGATAGTCGATTGTACTTTTGCCATTGTATTTGATTTGAATTGTTAATATTTGAAGTGTCAAAAGTAGTTTTCTATTCGAAATCAAAAAGTGGCATTTAGTCTTCCTTTCATTTTGAAAAGAAATTGTCGAAATTTCGCTTTGAAGAAAATGGTTCAGATCTATACTTAGTTTTCCTTTTTTGTGTTCTCACATTAAGGAAACGAAAAACAAATACATGAATTTGAATTTGCATTTAGACTGTGTGTGAAAATGATTTAGGAAAAGTGCATTTAGTGTGTGCTCTTTACTCTCTGTTGAAAGAATCATAATCTTCTCTCCTTAGTAGCTAGGATTTTCATTGCTAAAAGAAAACAACGATTGTTTATCATTTTAGATTGCATATTTAAGAAGTTTACATCTACATCACATGGTGAACCTTGAAAGACAAACTGAATCTAAACAAGATCAACTCTAAAATAAATCTCAATTAACTTAACAATGCTTTGGAACCTAACGCAACACATTTAGAGGTCTAGGCTAGAGACGTGTTTCAGCGTCGTAAAACCTAGTAACTATTGTTTTCATCGAAGGTTGGGTGATTCCTCCTCTTTGATACGACAAGTGCTAGTACGGACTTCTGCTCCCCGTACCATAGAGTATATATTGGGAGACCACAATAGGTTGATATCCTTTATCCAGAGGAAGCTGTGTCTGCCACCTAGTCGATCACAAGGCACTGAACATAGCATTCAGGAAGATTGACTGCTGTACATAAGTCCTTGGTAATTTCTCTTTAATTTACCAACAAAGTGTTTATTATAGTTTTGCGATTGGTTTGGTAATCCATCTATCTAGATCTCCAGAGTAGTCACTTTCATTCCTTTTTGACTCCTTAAAAGAAAAGGTGCATCTGAGCACTTGTCACTTTAGGCTCATTAAAAATTGAAGGCGACTAGAGTCATCTTTAGATTTTTCTCAACTCTTAAAAATTGAAAAAGAAAATTTGTGTCAAAGCATCATTAAAATTTATTTAATTTGGAATAACATCCTTGTTCCTTCATTGATCTTAGGTTGAGATAATGGAGTCCACAAATTAAGGAATCCCTCTTGAGGGGAATCCTAGTCCATTTTCTTCTTGGGGAAGTATTGGTGCTCCATATATGGCCATATTGTCCCTTCCAGGAATCACAATTGGTCTGCCAGTATGGCTATTTTCAACCTCTGTCGTTCAAAATACCATGATTCCTTAGCAATTGAATCAGCAACTAGTTGATACTGAAGTTGACCCTTTGCCTTCTACTTTGTTTGTTTCTCCCTCCCCTTCTTGCTCTTCACTTGGTGAAAGTAGCGATGCTGGTAACCAAGTGACTGAGAAGAAGAAGAAAGGGAAGGAGAAAAAGAAGAAGTTAGTTAAGCAAGGGGGCAACCATGCAACATCTAGTGAAAATCCATACATTGGACTTTCCAAACACAGATCTCCATGCATAATTTGCAAGGGAGACCACCTTCATCGATAATGTCCATACATACCTCAGATCTGGAGAGAATGGTCCCCCCATTTGCACCGTCAGATGTCATCAACTACTGGTAATCATGTTGACAGCACACCATCAACTAGTAATAGTGAAGTTAATGGACAGAAAGGAAAGGTCATATTTCCATGTAGGTTATGTGAAGGTGATCATGCCCTTCACCATTGTCCTTTTTTGGACAATGCCAAAAGTGTCTTGGATAATCATCCTACTTTGCTGCAGCGACTTCCACCTTGATACGAGAAACTCTCACCAAGTCCTTTATTAGTTGAAAATTCGACTGACATAACTCAATCATTGGTCAAAATGACTATCATTGAGAGTGAACCTTCTAAATCCATACTAGACCAAATTCAACATGTCGAGATGGCAGTCGACCTAGTCTTGCCTTCATAAGGTCCACCTTCAGATGATACAATTTCTAAAGGGAATGAGAACAATACCGTTCAAATTCTTTTTGTTAATACGGAGTCTGATGAACTTGGGGTTAATCCACCCATTCCTTTACAGTAGGAGGAAAGTTGCCCAGTTCAAGGGGTTCATTCAACCATTTATCCAGTACCCCCCCAAGAAGTCTAGTTATTTCCTTCGATTGGAATCAACTAGCAAGACCCCACCTTCCATCTAATGTACCATTTTGAATCATAGTACAAGTTTAAAAAATGATCATGTCTTGCACTATCATAGATGAAGGGGCTTCAGTGAGTATCCTTTCCTCAACTGCTTGGAAAGCGCTTGGTTCACCAACGCTTATGCCTGTTACTCAAAATTTATTAGGCTTTGCCAAAGGAACCAATCGACCATTAGGGATCCTTCCGAAGTTGCCGATAACTTTGAAAAGGAAAACCATTCACTTGAACATGATGGTAGTCCAAGGACCATTAGATTACAATCTACTTCTTGGACGTGACTATATATATAACATGGAAGCTATTATTTCCACACTCTTTCGAGTAATGTGTTTCCCCCATGAAGGCAAAATGATACAGCTTATCGACCAACTTTCATTTCCCCGTTCAAACATAGCTTCAAGTTAAACATCAATCCTAAATGGTCTCTTTGCATCCAAAGTGTCTCTTCAACCTTCTTTCCATCCACCTGATTGCGGCAAGTAGTCTGCTGAATGTAACGAAGCTTAGGGGGCATGCACCTTGGTCCACTTCGGCAGATGAACCCAGCTGAAAAGATAGATTTCCTTGTAGGTTATGTGATTGGTTTGGAACAGACATTTCCTTGTACGTTATGTGATTGGTCTAAAACACCATTTCCTTATAGGTTATGTGATCAGTCTGAAACAACCATTTCCTTGAAGGTTGGGTGATTGGTATGAAACAACCATTTCCTCATAGGTCATGTGATTGGTCTAAAACACCATTCACTTTTTTCCACTATGTGACAAAGCCAAGGAAGTGTTTTGTCTAACTACGGATGAAACAATCCTGCTTAATCATAGTGACTTCCATATGGTGACCTAGAGACTCTCCTTTTCTCGATGCTTGGGGGCATGTAAACCTTTTTACGCAAGCGAAAAAATGACCAATTTCTTTTCTTAGCATTTTAGATTTTTTAGCTTTTTAGTTTTAACTTCTTAGTTTAGGCAGTTGGTCTGGAAACGTCTGCACACTAGACGGACCAAAGGAAGGGTTTTGTCTAGAAGAAAGACAAAACCATCCTACCTAACCTCAGTAGTTCCTTACTTTTTAGTTTTTTTTTAGCTTTGTAGTTTGGTCATTTCTATCCTACATAAAAAGGAAATGAGAAATGTTTCCACAAGGTTCAAGCTCATTAAAAAATAAACCCACTAATGAGAAATGTTTCCACAAGGTTCAAGCTTGTTAAAAAATAAACCCGCTACTGAGCATATGTTAATGCAAGGTTCAAGATCATTAAAAAATAAACCCGCTACTGAGCATATGTTAATGGAAGGTTCAATATCATTAAAAAATAAACCCACCTTTAGTAAATGACCTCTGTGATTGCCATGCTATTAGCCTTTTTGAGCATTGGCTATGTTCTACCATCACCTCCATTCTTTTGGTCGATCATACACTTCCACTTGATTGTTTACCCTTTTGAGGAACAACTGCGACGAGTGGTTCTGTTAGCCACCCTCTTCATACCGCCATGTTTTGAGAAGTTTCAAACTTACCTGGAACTAGTTGCTACCTGAAAAAACCACTCGTTCCTCAAAAAACGATTCTCTTTTAAACTATTTTTAGACTCGTTAAATATGAAAAGATTGTCGAGCTATTGGCCTTTCTATCTCGTTAAAGAAAGGAGAAGTGCCATCCCTCCTGTATTTTAATCTTTTTTGACCTGAGGGATTATCCCACAAAAAGATTGAGCACTTGTTTTTTTGGCTCGTTAAAGAAATCGAAAAATCATCCCTTACGTATTATTTTATACTTTTTCGGACTTAAGGGATTATCTTATGAAAAAGGACCGCAGGAGTTTACTTTTCATCCCTTTTCAAACCCTCTAAAAATGAAAAGGACTGAGTTATCCTTGTTGTTAAACTCGTTAAAACAATAGCGACAAACTTGTCCACCCAGACAAGAATGACTTTCACTGTCGCTAGGCTCGCTAAAACATAACGACAAGTTTGCCTGAAGGGAAAATTATAGAACAAGCATATGTTATCCTCCTCAAGCTTGACAAAAATAAAGAGGTACTGGTCAACAATGACTGGGGAAAAAGGGAAGAAAACTTGAATAATTTTATTGGTTGTAGGTCACTCTTGAACATGACACTTTCACTCCATCACCATGATTGAGTTGGGTTTGGTTATTCCATTCGCTGGTCATAGCACCATTGGTCCTCCGTACCATCCATATTTTGGGGTTAATGCTACTAATCCATCTCAATGTCACTGATATGTTCAAGAGAAGTCATTTAGAGAATTCACCATCCAGCTAACGCCTCATCCACTGCAATACCTTCACCTCCATTTTTCATGATCGCCATTCTTGAAACCTTTATAGTCAGATCGTTCTCACCTCCAGAAAATCATTTGCTTCATTTTGTGTCGTAGATGTGGGATACATCAAGGCCCTCCTACAACGGGTCACTTCTTATCGACATCAGCTCAGTATCCAAGAAGTTAACTTAGAAACAGCCCTTTCAGTACTTTGAAGCTTGCATGCCTCAATGGCAAGTTTCTCACTTTAGGTGATAGGTTTACATCAATTGCCTCCAACCAAAATATTTTACATGGTGTTCAACATCGGATCATATATTCACACCACGTGAATTGTACTATAGTATCTTTAAGGTCATTATCATTATTGGTGATTCCTCTCGCACCTATTAACAACTCACATCATTGGCTGGTAATTAGGTGATGTCTTTCCATGTTCGACTTCAGGACATCTTTTCACATGGATCGACTTGTACATTGGGTGAATATTGAATGAGTTTAAAGACCCCAAATCTAGTTCCATCCATCTGGGTTGTGATATATTCAGGAATATAAAGACATCAAATGTACACAGAGGCTGCATATATGGTCATCCAAGCTGGGGACGATGACCCTTCATATGAAAAATCACTAGTCTGCAACTGCATATGATTATCTATTCTATGTAAATGAAAATGAATTTATAAAGCTAAGCATGGGAATGCTCGCCTCAGCTAGATCATGAAAATAATATGATGATGATGTATTGTATTGTATCTTATACATGTAACCTTCCAGTTCGAATTCCTTGGATCCTCATGATAAAGCATTTCACCTAACATCAAAAGATTTACGACCTCATGCTTTAGGGGGTAACTGGTATAGACATATTTGGGCACTTCAACCCCAATCACATATGTCGATAAACCAAGGGCTCTTTAAACCCTAAAAGTATTGTTTCATACCCTAGAGGATCATGGTCAACTGATTACATCATTTCTGAGAAGTTCCACCTAAAAACCCACTCAGAACTGGACAAAACTAGACCATACTGACTGCTCCACTGTCAAGGTGCGATGCATACTGGCTCCTACACTAGCTAGGTGTGATGCATATTGAAAAGGCCTTTTGTAGGGTGTGATGAGTGAGAATGGACAAATGGCTGAGACAGTTTGCTAAGTGGATGCTCATGGAATATTCTAGAAACTTCTCCTATGACACTTGCCTCTCTGAATTCTCCTAGGGATGAGTAAGAGATCAATGAAATCTCCAAGTGCAACCGAGAAATATTAGTGGAATGATACTAATCAGAAACCTAGAGCTGTCTCACAACCTTGCAAGAGATCTATAAATGGATCCCTCATCTGAGAGATATGGAGGCTAGAATTTTGTAATTTGTAAGGAAGTGATGTTGGTTTATCTTTGAGAAGGAACATTATATTGTTGGGTGATCTTGCTTTTCATGAGGTGAAGAGGGATTTGATGCTGGGAGGATGATGCTAGATCAGACAGCTGGGTTGTAATCCTCTCTTCTATTATTAATAAAGTTCTTTGAGTTTTCCTCCATACAATCATGTATTTGTGAATCTTGTTATTTGTAAATGCAATTGTATGTTCAATGTATTTTTGATTCTGCATTGTGTATGATATTATATATCGAGATGCTTTGATGGTGTTTTGTTACTTTGGCTCTACAGGTATTCTCTAAGCAGGACAAGTAGGAGAGGAGTTGCAAGCTCTATCAAGGGAGAGAGAATTCAAGCAAGGAGTCAAGCAGAAGATCTAGGTTGGTCCCCTTTGTTTCTCTCTTATCTACCATACATAAAGGAAATCATAAATTGCTTTAATTGTTTGTTTCTAAGATAGCTACCAATCTTAGTGGGACTAGCAGATTGAAAATACACTAGTTTTCTCGGAAACAATACCACATGTCTCAGTGGGATCCCAAAAGGGACATAGAACAAACACTTCTTTAAATTGAACCCAATCTAATACCTCTGACATGAATCCAACATCAAGCATAAGCTAGCTACATGATGCTTTACCATCCCAAACATCATCTAATCATCAAATTATACCTCCATAAACTTATTAACGAAATTCTTGAATCTTGTGATGACTACATGTGAAAAGATTGTCAACTGATTCTTCAGTCCAAATGACATCATAGTAAACTGAAATCACCCGCATTCAATCACAAATATCATCTTGCTTCTATCCTCAGGCACGATCTTGATCTGATGTTACCCCGAGAACCCATCAGTGAATGAATATGCTTCCTAGCCACCAACATTATCCAACACTTAATTAGTGAATGGAGTTGGAAAGGGATCATGCACGCAAGAATCATTCAACTTCTTGAGGTCTATGCATATCCTTATTTCATCATTTTTCTTCTTTTCCTGAACCACTATTGGGCTCACCCAATTAGATTCTTTGACTGAATCAATGATTCCTGCAGCCAACATTTTATCCAACTCTAAGTGGACCTTCTCCTTATAGTTGGGGTTGAGGTGATAAGGCTTTTTCTTAATCGGCTTCGTGTCTAGTTTCAATGTGATCTTCATGACTCCCAGGTCCCCTATTATCCCTTTAAAATCTAAAAAATTCATAGGGAACAAGTCTTGATATTTGCGAGCAATTCAACAACCTTATCTATTGTTGCATCATCCCAGTAGTCCCCAATTTTTGAAAATTTCGGGTTCGCTTCTGTTCCAATGTTCACTTGTCTCTTTCTCAGTAGTGCAGTGATATCTAGATTCTCAATTTGTAGTCCAACTTTTCGGTGACCTTCAGTCTCTGGGATATTAATTTTCCTCAGGTCTTCATCCTCTTCCTCAGTAGTCATTTTATAACACTCCAGTGCATGGCGCAACCAGGTGGTCCAATTTGGTTGAATTAAGTCCAAAGGATCCTGTGATATTCTTAAGATCGTTGCCTTGACCTCTTGTAATGCTTTGTAAATACACTTAAATCCATCCTCGAAGTTGAATTTCATTAAGAATCCTTGGCGCAAAACATCCCACTCTTTAGTGCCATGGCGGAGCTCTGTCTCTAAGTACCAATTCATAGGTATAACATCCAAAGTATGAAAAAGAATATGCATCCATTGAGGTTGAGGCTCTGATACATAGACCTTAAGCCATCTGGCTAGGTGGTCATGCAGATCATCCCTTCCATCATATTTCTTTATGAATTGTACTTATGGGTGACCAAACCACAATCTCATCATCTTTCTGTACATGTTCCAATCATCAAAACTGTCCTTGTACATATCCCACCATCTTGTAGGCGTAGTGTGTAGCGCCCAATATAAGGTCTAGAAGAAATGTTTCTTTGGAACTTCCCTCTCGAATGTATCCAAAAACTCATCAACGTCAGTTAAACCGTCATAGTAAGTTAGATTCCTTACCTCCAATGATACAAAATGCATCAACTTGGTCATCATATTATAGTGCAATGTAGATACTTCATGCAATCAGTTCTACGAGTGTTCCAACTCCTCATATGAATCTGAAGTGTAGGAGATTTCGTGGTCCCATGTGATACATCCATCCACTGTCGAATTCACGCAATCCTGATCTCGCATCATTATCTTGTAAATCTGGTCCAAGTCATCATCACTTTCATAATGCCAGACTGGTTCAATATAGCACGGTCCTTCTATAGGGTCTAGGGGTACTACTACACAGAGATATTTCTTCTTAAATATCATCTTCTGCTTCTTCAAGTTTATTACCCCATTCATATTAGTGGCCTAATCGATCCCAAGGAGTGCAAGGTAGGGATTGTTGTCATCCACAATTCCTATCACTTCGAAATCAGCCAATGCACTCACGCCCTCAATATCCACTATTACTCCCTGCAATCTTTCCATGGGGATGATTTTCTACTAATTTTCCATCCTTAACCGAATCAGAGATCACTGCAGTGCAGGTCTACTGTTAGGCCACTATACTACTAGTGTAACCCCTTATTATTATTAGTACAACCCACTTATTATATTGTGTTATCCCTATTGTTCCCATATTGTTATTACTGTGCCCTATAGAATCCCTCTATTGTTATTTTTGTGGCTTTATATTATTATTGTTAGGTCGGCTGTGTTATATTATGACTCCTTAGACTCCTATATATAGAAAGGAGGTTTTGTCATTTGTATCATCAAAGAATTGTTCATTTATGTAATGTAAAGGAG
>APFE031390924.1:0-43709 GCA_000404065.3 Pinus taeda | reverse complement strand
AGGTTTCCCCCTCGAAGAGGCTGAATTATAAGGCGTTGATCTATCTTTTCTATCTTTTCTTGAGCTGGTTCATAACATCTGGTATCAGAGCTTTGGATTCTAGGGTTTCGCTGCTCCAAATAGGTCATCGTGGCATTTTCACTATAATTTTTTTTCTGCGATGTTTCAGAAGCTAAAAAAAAACCCATTTGAGAAGAAGTCACGCTAAACCTCGGGTCCACCTTTTAGAGCTTTTTACGCTATATTTGCGGAGATATGATCTGAGGAAGTTGGTCTTTTTGCAGACTCCTGAATTACATTCCAAACAGGTGACCTGGGGAAAATTGTCATAACTTTCTCTATGAGCATCAGATTGAAATTTTGTAATAAGTTATCGAAAGAGGATGGACTGTAGTTTCTTGTATATATTTTGCAGTGCCAAAAGTCGAAATAGTGATACGTGGAACTTCATACAAGTTCTCTCTTCTAGAAAGGTCTATAATCCGGTCATCTTGGGAGATTGTGAATAACTCTTTCTTACAGAATCCAATTTGGATCAAACTAGTGGCATTGGAAAGAGGATGCAAAGGGCTACTACAAGTCTCAATTTTAGAACTTAAAGATCCAAAAGTTCAGAGTTACAGTCATTTCAAGATCGAGCTCCTAAAATCAAGAAATCGCAAGATGAGGAAGTTTGATGGCAAGGATCCGGTAAATTGGATACTTTAGATGGAGCAATATTTTGATCTATATGGTGTACCACTATTACAAAAGGTATGTATTGCATCTTCACATTTAGTACCGGATCAATTTTTATGGTATGAAGGGCTCTGTTCTTGTAAACAACTTGTTACGTGGTCAATTTTCATGGAGGAAATAATAGCACATTATGAGGATACAAAGAGCAACACCTTCTTTAGATCAACACCACAACAATTGGAAAGAGTAAAAGGGCTTTGTGACATAGTGGAAATCAAAATTATGGAAACAGGAAGCATACCCCTCACAACTATAAAGATGGAACTGTTGTTTCTCGTAGCCTTCCACAACCTACAAGGGTTACACCGCAACAATTGGAAGAAAAAAGAGAAAAAGGGCTTTGTTACAATTGTGATAGCAAATGCACTAAAGGTCATAAGTTTGTTAAGAAGAAATTATTTTACATAGAATATGAAGAGGAGGAAGAAAAGGATCAAGAAACATCAAAAGAAGAGGATATACACCAAGATCCCACCCCAGAGAAAGAAGAAATGAATCAGACCATATCTTGTAAAACATTGGCAAGAATTACCACTCCTCAAACTCTCAAGATAGAAGGACATATCAAGAATATAAAGGTGCAAGAAGTGAAAGATCACATCGAGAAAGAAGAAATTGTCTGTCACATGTTTTCTAGCTACCTGAGAGACAACACACCATAGCATGGGCCCTCCACTTGGCCTTGTTTGAGCCTCCAACCTCAGAGGCATTGGACCTCCTGCTACAACATAGTTCATGAAGACTGGGTAGTGATATTTGTCACGCCCCTGTCTTTTGCATTTTAGGCACCAAACTTCTTTGTGTACCTCTAGCAAACTATTCTATCATTCTTCAGACTCTACATTTCTAGGAAAAGGTTTTGCAACTGTGCATGAATATTATAAACCCCCAAATTAGCATCTTGCATCAGTGTCTCATATAATCTCATCGCAATATCCATAGCTTCTGCTTGGGTCCCAATGTTTTGTTATCATAGCGCAACCCTTAGATGAGGCAGGAGCGAAGCCACAAACCATTTGCATTGTTGTGCATCTGACAGATTCATGTTAGCTTCGTGGATCTTACATTTCAATCTCTAATCCAACTCCCAGGTTGTCTCACCAGGCCTCATTGTGATTTCCTTGAATCCAACGATTGATTTCACTTTAGACCCAGAACTACTAAATTCCTTATTTAGCGCGGTCTGAATATCTACCAATGTAGATGTCGGGTTATCAGTGTAGTACATAATTTACCACATTAGCACGCATTCCTACAAAGCACTAACTAACAATGATTTCTTCATTTGATCATCTCTGATACCTTGAGCTTCCCATACATCCTTTTTGACGAACCAAAACTGGTTCGGATCCACATTTTGCAATCCCTTGAGCACTGGTAGCTTTACTAAAGTCACCATACTGAATGGTGGTGAAGGTGGTAGTGGTGTAAGCGAAGGTGTATGCGACAGAGGTGAAGAAGGAGGCAGTGTGGGTGGATGGGGTATTCACAAGAACCCTTGTTTTATCAACTGAATAATGCTCTACGGAGAAGCCTATCTTGCTTCCTCGTCGTCAACTCAAAGGAGGTTCAATCAACGAGATATATTTGGGGCCTGTATTTCATATTTCCTAAAATTCCTTCCACTTTGATTAGCCCCAAACATCAAGGTAGCTGCATAACCCAATTTTCACACAATAGCATCTTAATCCAAGTATTTAAATACCTTAAATATTTACCTCATGGCCCCTTGAAGAAGTGGCACTCTACTTTGCTGTAACTGACAGAGGTATCAACCGCAAATTCTGTCACGAACCCTCTTATGATACGATTGAGCCAATGATTAACAACGTGTGTGATATTATCTTTAGAGGCTTTTAATCTCCACACTAACTCTGGGGTCCAGACTATTGGATGGTCAAGCCTTGACCTTCCCTGGCTATCTGCCAATTTCACGATCCACTCGTATAATTCAACTGGGAAGGAACAAACGAAGATTTCATGTATTTCTATGTACAGATATCTATCCAATCACTGTTCTTTCGTCAATTGCAGATTCTTGTTCTCTTGTGTCACGAATTCGTGGATCTTTCTATCCAACCAGTCTTCAATCTCCTTCTTAATTGGATTCCAGTGATGTGACATCACACATCTCGTTTATGCAGATCACGGTCTCGACAATGGAACCATTTGTTGGCTTGATGGGCCCTGACCCTGTGTTTTGGGAAGTTTTAGTGTTCTTGGATAAACGTCTAACTCTCTAGACTAGTAGCTTAGTCTAGAAACAATGGTACAAAGCATTCTATACTGTTTTTATAAACAAAGATAAAATAGGAGAACAAAGAACCTACTTGTAGCTTCTGCTTGTTCCTTATCTCCCTTGACCGATTCTGTTGCTCCTTCCCGTACTTAAGCTGCATGAGAAGTGCCTGCACATAGACAAAAACAACAACCCATCAAAGCATATGATAATGATCTATTGATTAAACATAGCATGGAATCAAGTACATGATAAGCATATGAAAGCATCAAAAGACAATACAAGCATATGGAAAAATCTTTGAACAGTTTATTAGTGAAAGGAAGAGTTATAACCCAATTTGCCTGATTCAACATCACTCCTCTAGTTCAATCCCATCCTCTCCTCACAACAAGCAAGACACTTTGACATCATTACAACACTTACAATCAACTCAAATCTCATACCAACAACATCTCCCTACAATTCAATAATTTCAAACCCCTCATCACTTAGATGAGTGGTCTTTTTATAGGTGAATGAAGGAAGCTATGCCATGAACGGTGATAATGAATGCCCTCCCAAATTTATGATCTAGTTCCATGGAAGAAGGGATACGGGGATTGATTTTCCTTAACTCCCTTCCTCATCCAAATACGAACTCAAAGGAGTGGATAGCCTTGAGAAACTTCCAGAGTCATCCAATGGATAGGAATCTTTCAAGCACTCATAGAGATTTGCTCAAATTCACCTAGCGCAGGCCAAAGAGGGAAAAAGTGCACTGCATAACACCTTAAGAGTGTATGGTTTGCATTGTAGTGCACCCTAATGGAGGCCTACCTATGTTGATCTTCTTAAAGGAAGTTATTGGATGTTTTAGGTGATGGAACTTCTTGGGAAGTGAGGCATTCTAATGTTTAACTTCTTTAGGGCATGTAACAACTGCATTAGGGGTTGATGGGCCCTAATAGTATTGATTTGTAAGTTTGGGTTGATGTGCTCAAATGGATCTGTAACAATTTCCCCCTAAAGCATGAAGTCGTAAATATATATGTCGAGTGAAATTATTTATCATGTGGAGAGGAGGTTTCGAAGCGGAATGTGGCCTACATCAATTACAATACATTTATCATGATAATTTGATTTTTTTCTCATGAACTTGTTGAGGGAAGGCATACCCATGCTCAGCTTATAAACTTTCATTAGATGTAAAAAATATTCGTCTATAGATATAGACTCGTGAATGGATGACCATGAATGTAAGGCCATTGTACATTTGATTTAGTACTCCTAAAAATATCGCAACCTAGATGGATGAAACTAGATTCGAGGTCTTCAATCTTGTTCAATATTTCACTCAAGTACAAGTCTAACCATGCTAATAGATGTTTTTAAGTTGAACATGGGAAGATATCATTTGATTACTAGCCAATGATATAAGCTGTCAACAGACGCGAGAGGAATCACCGATAATGATAATGACCCCTAAGGTACTTTAGTACATTTTGCATGGTGTGAATAAATGATTTGATGTCGAACACCATACAAAGTCTTTCGGTCGAAGGCTAGTGATGTCAACCTATCACCAGAAGTGAGAAACCTATCATTGATGTATGCAAGCCTTAAGGTACTGAAGGGGTGTTTCTAAGTCAACTTCTTAGATAATGTACTGATTTTGACAAGAAGCGACTCATCACAGGAGGGCCTTGATGTATCGCACATCAACGACACGAGGGCAGTTGTGAAAATGAAGGTTTACGGTATTGTAAAGGATGAAGTTTGAACTGAATGACTTCCCTTGAACATGTCGGTGACACTAAGATGAATTGGTACATTGACCCACAAAAAAGTAATGGATGGTATGATAGACCAATGGTGTGATAACCATCAAGTTGAAAGACCCAACCCACATAGTCACAGTGATGAGGTGAAAGTGTCATGTTCAAGAGCAACTTGCTACCATAAAGTTTTCCCTGTGTTTTCCCATTTCCCCAGTCATTGCTGACCAGTACCTCTTTATTTTTTATCAAGCTTGAGGAGGATAACATATGCTTGTTGTATAATTTCACCCTTCGGGTGAATCCATTGCTATTTTATGCTTTAACGAGTCTAGCAAAGGTGAAACTTGGTCTTCTCTAGATGGACAAGTTTGTCGCTATTTGATGTTTTTAATGAGTTTAACGATAAAGATAACTTAGTCCTTTTCATGTTTAGGGATTTTGAAAGGGGACAAAAAGGAAACTCCACAAGTTCTTTTTCATAGATTAATCTCTCAAATATGAAAAATCATAAAATAATACAAGAGAGATATCATTTCCAATCCGTTAATGAGCTAGAAAGGACAAGAGCTTGGCAATATTTTCATGTTCAGAGAGTCTAAAAAGAGCTGAAAGAGGACTCCATTTTAAGGAACTAGTGGTGTCTAGGGTAGCAACTAGTTCCGATGATGTTGGAAATTCTCAGAACATGTTCATTTATGTGAAGAGGTTGGCTAATAGGACCACTCATTGCAACTGTTCCTAAAAAGGGTAAAGCAACCAAGTGAAAGCGTATGATTGGCCAAAGAGATGGTGGTGATGGAATGAAACAACCAAGGCTCATTTGACTAAAGAGGCTGATAGAATGGCAATAACAAGGGTTGAAATGGAAATGGGTTCATTTTCACACAAGCTTGAACCATAGGGAACTATTCTTGGATTCAGTTTCCTCTTTACACAATCTTGAAACAAACAACTATGCTTGGATTCAGTTTTATTTTTACACAAGCTTAAAATGAAAAAACTACGCTTGAATTCAGTTTCATTTTTACACAAGATTAAAATTAAAAACTATGCTTGAGATTGGTTTACATGCCCCTAGCATGATGAAAGGGAGAGTCTCCTATAACCAGATGGAAGTCGCTGTGGTGAAGCAGGACAGTTATCCAACACCTTTTTGGCTTCATCCAGATAGGGACAAAGGTGAATGGGGTGATTCCCTTCACATAACCTACATGGAAACTTAACTTTACCAATAGGTGCATTCCCCCAAGCTTCATTACATGTGGCTATCAGGTGGATGGAATGAAGGTTCTTTTATGAGATCAAGTGAAAGACTTGAGTCTCGATTGGGATTTTACGATATCTAATCAAAGACTCGACTTGGAACTTTGCTCGAGGGGACCTTGTTTTTTAAAAGAGCTTGACACAAGACAAGGAACTATGCTCTAGGCCTGTTTCATTTTTTAACGAGGTTGACACAGTAAAATAACTATCCTAATATACCCTTCAATCACAACTCATAAGAGGGCATGAAGGAGAGATCTGGTTTGAATTCCCCCAGTACATGATGTACATCATCACTGAATTGATCGTCAGTTGATGTAGGTATGGAATAGGTTGCCACATAATTAACCCATGGTGGGGATGATACCATTGGTACAAAAGGACCATTTAGGGAAGATGGTTGACTAGGAGCCTATTTGGACTGGGAAATGAAACCTGGTCAATGGTGATAATTCTTCCTTCATGTGGGAAACAAATCGCTCAAAAGAGTGTGGAAACAATAGCTCGCATGTCACAAACATAGCCGCGCCCAAGTAGAAAGTTATAATCTAAAGGGCCTGGGACTGCCATCACATTCAGATAAATGATTTTTCCTCCAAAAGTAATGGGTAACCAAAGGAGGATCCCTAATGATTAACTTGTTCCTCTATTAAAAGCCAACAGATTCTGGGTAACAGGCATAATCGGTAGCAAACTGAGCACTTGCCAAGCAGTTGAGGAAATGATACTCACAGATGCACCTTCATCTATAATGGTGCCAGATACATTCATATTATAAACTTGTAGTATGATCTAGAATGGCACATAAGAAGGAAGTCAAAATCCTGCTAGTCATTTCCAATCAAAGGAAGTGACTAGACTACTTGGAGGGGGTACCATAGAAACGGGAGGATTAACCCCTTAGGTTATGACAACTAGAGGATTTTCCTCTTGTCTTGATGGAATAGGAAGACTACCCCGAGCTCATTAGAATCTGAAGAAACAAAAATAACTTGAGTGGTATCATATTCACTCTCTTCGGCAAAGGTACGACTTGTTGAAGGTGAAATCGGGTCAAATGTTACCTTGACCTATTGATTTGGGTTGGGTCTAGTATTAGAGGATTCACTTTCAGAGAGAGTGGGTTTGACCAACGGCTGATTTGAGTTAGTAAATTCATCAACTAGTGAAGGATTTAGGGAGAGTTTCCTGTAACAAGATGGAAGTCACTGCGGTGAAGCAGGACGGTTATCCTACACTTTTTTGCCTTCATCCAAATAGGGACAAAGGTGAATGGGATGATTCTCTTCACATAACCTATATGGAAACTTAACTTTACCCTTATTTCCTTGAACTTTATTACCACTAGTTGATGGTGTGTCATCAACATGATCTCTAGAGGTTGATGACACAGGATGATGTGAACGGGAGGACCATTATTCTAATATCTGAGGAATATCAAGACAATTTCAAAGAATATGGTCTCCTGCACAAAGTTTGCATGGATATCGAACTTTGTGAGGCTTGATGGATGGTTTCTAATCAAATTTTGCATTCAAAGTAATGGTTGCTTGGTTTCCCCTCTGCTGAATTTTCTTCTTCTTCTTCTTCTTCCCTTTCTTCTTCTTCTTAGCCACCTGGTTACTCATACCAATACTTTCACCAGGTGAATAGGAAGAAGGGGAGGAAGAAACAACCAAGGAAGAAGGAAAAGGGTAAACTTTAGGATCAATTGGAGGTTGATTTTGTCCAGTTGGAGGTGCACTCGATTGCGGAGAAATCACGACATTTTGAACGAAGGAGGTTGAAAACAACCATACTGGCAAGCCAATGGTAAATCCCAAAAGGGACAATGTAGCCATATATGGAGCACCAATATTTCCAAAAGAAGGAAAAGGACTAGGATTCCCATCAAAAGGAATTCCTTGATCAGTGGATTCCGATTTTTCGCCATATGTTTCAACCTAAGATCAACTAAGGAGTGAGTGTGGAGGATGTTATCTGTGGTCAATTAAATTAATTATAATCAAAGTAACATAAAAAAACAAAGAAAGGATGTTCTAGGCAAAAGGATTACCAAGTAATTGTGGACTACAGAATACCTCCTGGTGAACCCAGAAGTATGGGCAGGCAATCTCCCCAAATGTTGTGTTCAGTGTATCACAGTGTACAAGGCAGGCAACTTAGTTACCTAAGGATGGATAGCAACCTAGTGTTGTTCTCCCATATATACCCGAAGGTATGTGAAGACCCAGTCTATATAAGCGTTGTCTAATGCAAAACTGCACAGTGAGAGCATTCCCATATACTTTACGTACTATAGCACCACCTTATATACCCGAAGGTACGTAGAAGAGCTACGATATACTCACGTATTGGAATGAGGTATCACACTTGGGATGTATTTCATACAATTTAGTGACAACTGCTTGTTTTAATGACATCAGAACATGTCTCTAGCCTAAAACCACTAAATGTTTCGTTAACGAGAATGCTCCATTAGGTAAATTGATGTTTATTTTAAGTTGATCTTGCTTAGGAATTTGTCTTTCAAGTTCACCACGTGATGTATTCTAAAATTCCTAGGAATGCAACTATCATGATAAGCATTCTTTCCATTTAGTTTTAACAATGAAAATCCTAGCTACTTAGGGGTAGAGCAATTAGATTTCTTTTGATCAAAGAGCAAAGAGCACAATCTAAATGCAAATTCCCTACACTATTCCTTTTAGCACACACAAAATCTTTTCAATTCAAGATGCATGTATTTCTTTTCAATTTCCCTTAATGTGAATGATTCAAAAAGGAAAACTAATGCTCATTAATCAACAAACTCTTTTCATAAAAATGACGATTTTGCAACAATTTCTTTTCAAGGAAAGGAAGACTCTATGACACTTTCATTTGCAAAGAAATGAGGAATTATGACACTTTCAACGAAAATACTAATCATTTGCACATATCAATCAATCAATCTCTTATGAATGAAGATTTGACGACAATTCAACTTTCAAAGGAAAAGACGATTTTACGACACTTTCTTTCACTAAAGATCAATCGATCAAAACTAACTTTCGACTATAGATTGAAAATGACAAAGCAAATACATAAGAAACATTTATCAATCCTGGTCTAAGTAGGTCCAAATTAAGGAGATGAAAAACTATTTTCAGAGACAAAACATCATTGACATTTATCAACTCATTCAAACAAGAGAAAATTGGAAAAAACTTTCAATTCCTAGATGGAAAACTGACCCTCAAGGGACCAATGCAGGCAGCAATTAGAGACAGTGCACTAAATCACACTGGATCTATGTAGGAAGTGCAATGCATCGCACTGTGTCCTTCATTGGATTGCGCTGGTGACAGTAAGCCATTATGAAGGCAATTTTGGCACAATTTCAACTTAATTTTCAATGAAAGAAGACTGAAATTCAATCAATGACCATAAGTACAGTATGTAGAAATTTCTTAAGAGGCTGATAAGCTACTAAGATGGATGATCACTCCCCAGTGGAGTTGCTACTTGAGAATTACCTGCACATAGACAGAAACAAGAACCCATCAAAGCATATGATATTAATCTATTGATTAAACATAACATGGAATCAAGTACATGATAAGGATATGAAAGCATCAAAAGACAATACAAGCATATGGAAAAATCTTTGAACACTTTATTAGTGAAAGGGAGAGTTGCAACCCAATTTGCCTGATTCAGCATCACTCTATTAGTTCAATCCCATCCTCTCCTCACAAAAAGAAAGACACTTTGACATCATTACAACACTTATAATCAACTCAAATATCATACCAAAAACATCTCCCTACAATTCGATAATTTCTAGCCCTTGATCACTTAGATGAGTGGTCTTTTTATAGGTGAATGAAGGAATTTATTCCATGAATGGTGATAATGAATGCCCTCCCAAATTTAGAATTCAGTGCCATGGAGGAAGGGATAAGGGGATTGATGTTCCTTAACTCCCTTCCTCATCCAAATATGAACTCAAAGGAGTGGATATCCTTGAGAATCTTCTAGAGGCATCTAATGGATAAGGAATCTTTCAAACCCTCAGGGAAATTCACTCAAATTCACCCAGAGCAGGCCAAAGAGGGACAAAGTGTGTTGTATAGCACCCTAAAAGTGTATGGTTTGCATTACAACACACCCTAATGAAGGCCTACTTGTGTTGATCTTCTTAGAGGTAGTTTCTGGATGTCTTTCATGATGTAACTTCTTGGGAAGTGAGGCATTCTAATGTTTAACTTCTTTAGGGCATGTAACAACTACATTAGGGGTTGATGGGCCCTAATAGTATTGATCTGTAAGTTGGGGTTGATGTGCCCAAATTGATTTGTAACACCCAGGTTCAGCATTAATTTACCAAGAAAATCCATACACTATTGGCCCTTTTGGCATCAGCCTGTGGAGCATGGACTGAGGTCTCACTTGAAGAAGTATGGGGGGATGAAGGAGGCAAGTTTCTACACCTTGATATGGCATTTATGTCACTTTATACCCTAACCCTTCCTTCGTGTAGATTGATAAACCTTTTAGGGATTATCGATATACTTCCCTTAGTTGTCCTCTAGACCTCCGCGAAGGCCTCTGACCATCTTTTGTGTACCCTAAATAGGTAATCCAGATACTTACACACCTTTGTAATTACTCTCACTGCCACATTTACCCTCACTAGCTTAAGTAGTGGATAACTTCAATATGCATTATGATTATCTTCACGTAAAAAAATATTCTTACTTGCATTTATATGATAAAGTAAAACACATAGATTCGCGCATCGATACAACATTAAATCATAAAACCAATATTCAACATAACATATTCGCATGCATTCATATCAGAAGTAAAATAGCTCATACACATGTAATTCTAGAATAATTCTCTTTATTGATGTTCAGATCTCTCTTATAAACTCTAACTACCCTGTTCGCACAGCTGCAGGGTCCACGCACTCAGCTGCAAACTTCTACCCTAGGCCTCTGTGCACTCAGTTGTAGGGCCTATTTCCTATGCTAAGACTCTTCACACATAGCCCTGACAAACCCATTACATCAATCACTTTCCAAAATCTACCAAGAACTGTCTTAGAATCTTCTAAGACTCTCCTTTTTATACATTCCCATGGTCCACAGACCAAGGTTGGATTTCATAAAGCTGACACAAGTTACCTAAACTAAGGGTGGAAACCCTTGATGACTCTTTACATCTTCATGCTTCGCAACCACAAAATGTGGAGAATTTACATTCTTTATACAAAACTTGGGCCTTTAGCCCCAAAATTTGGGCTTTTAACCCCAAAATTGACCCTAGGGGACCCGTTCCCAACAAAATCCCATGTCTCAACATCCGTAGATCCTCCATCTACTAGATCATCATCTACCATTTAATATGATGCATATGTGAACCTTATTTCTAAGGTTGATGCACCAAGTAACACCGTTGCATCATGTAGTCAATCTTCCTCCCATCTGCCCATCTTTGATTCTCATGAGGACATCATGGAAGCTATGTCTCCCCATGATTACCCTTGGGATGATATGCACCATCATGCATAATTCCTTCCATAGAAGTCCCATGACCAACATGATGTGGAGTCAAAAGCCTTCATCCATGGTGAGGTCGGTTGGTTTCAAAATCCCATACCTACCTCAGATGCTTTTGAAGAAGGGAATATGGCCAATATATCTCCTACTATCAAAATCAACATTTTAGATAAACCAAGGGTCGAAGAAAAAATTACCTTGGGGGCACAATGTACCCCAGAAGAAATTGAAGCTTACACCAAGCTCTTCAAAGAATTTCGTGATGTTTTCACTTGGTCTTACTCTGAAATGCCCATATTTGATCCTGCCATTATTGAACACCGTATCAACACATGTTCCAATGCCACCACTGCTCATCAGAAGTTGAGACCCATCCACCATTATTTTTGTGAGGCCATAAAAGCCAAGATCGATAGGCTCAAGCAGGCTAATTTCATCTATCCCATTGAATATACCACATGGGCATCCAACCCAGTTCTTGTTCTCAAGAAGGAAGGCACCATTCATGTCCACACAGATTTTATGACTTGAACAAAGATTTTCCCAAAGACAACTTTCCCACACCCTTTATTAACTAGATCATTGATGCGTGTGTGGGGTGCGAGTTTCTATCCTTTATGGATGGATTCTCTGGGTACAACCAGATCAATATCCATTGTGCTGATCAGTTAAAGAAAATGTTCATTAGTTCGTGGGGAAACTTTGCATGTCGTCATGCCATTCATCTTAAAAATACTGGAGAACCATTTCAACGGGCCATGTCATACTGTTTTCATAACTTGGAACACCTTGTCATTGCTTACCTTGACGATCTCACCACTCGTTCTAGGTCTCAGGCACAACACATTAATGATTTGGGCACCATTTTTCTCTAATTTTGCAAGTATAACATTTGTATTAATTCGTTGAAATGTGTTTTATGTGTTCCTATCAATCGTCATTTATGATTCATTGTCTCAAAATATGGTATTACTCTTGACCCCTTAAAATTTCAAGCCATTCTTGAGTTGCCACCTCCACGTACCTTGCGCCAATTACAAAGCCTTCAAGGCAAAGCCAATTTCCTTTGCAAGTTCGTACTTGACTATGCGACCACAATGCATGGGTTTCTTAGACTCCTTCACTCAACCATTCCATTTGTTTGGGATGATCATGCTCAACAGTCTTTTCATTCCCTGAAACATGCTCTTACTTCGACACCCTTGATCAATCCCCTTGACTTCACTAAGGATTTCATATTGTATATCTTAGCTTCCACCCATTCGGTTGTTAGGGTCCTTATTCAGTAAGATAATGATTAGAATGAGCATGTTATCTACTATGTCAGTAAGAACCTGGTAGGTCCCCCTATGAACTACTCTCATGAAGAGAAATTGGCTTTGGCTATTGTGTTCTTAGTCCAAAAGCCCCGTCACTATATGCTTATGCATACCACTAGGGTCGTAACAAACTCCAACCCCATGGCCTTCCTATTGAGTTGATGGATCATCAATGGGAAGTATGCACGTTGGATTGTCATCCTCCAGGAATTCAATCTTGAGTTTGTTATGCCTAAGAGTAAGAAAGGTTTGGCCCTTGCCGAAATCATTTCTGAATTACCCACTAGTGCACGTGATCCACTAGTTAATGACGAGCTCCCAGATGAACACTTGTTTGTCATCACTTGTTAATGATGACAATCCTTGGTATGGAGATACTCTCACATATTTGTGAGCCCAAAAGCTCGCCTCCCATCTTACTCGTGATGATAGACGGCGAATCTGATACCAAGCCCCTTGCTACCTCCTCATTGGTGATGAACTTTATTATCGCGGTGTGGATTATATCCTTTTTCATTGTCTCACCCATCTTGAAGCAGAGCAAGTGATAAATTCCTGTCACAATGGTGCTTGTGGTGGTCACCTCTCTGGTATGGCCACTACCCAGAAATTCATTTGCGCTAGCTACTTTTTGCCTTCTCACTTTAGTAATTGCATTGAGGCAATCAAACACTGCCCCGATTTCAAATATTTTTCCCCAAAGGTAAGAGACCGATCGACTCCTCTCCATATTGTCATCGCTGTCGGTCCATTCTGTAAATGGGCTATTTCCTTTATGGAATGTCGACCATCATCTATTAATAGAAATAAGTATATTATCGTGGTGGACGATTATTTCACCAAATGGTCCAAGGCCATGCCAACGTTCAATAACATGGCGACTATCGCGACCCTTTTCTTTTTTAACCATGTTATCAATTGATTCAAGGTTCTTAAACAATTGGTCTCTGACCATGGCCAAAATTTTTAAGATGAGGAATGGTGTGAACTATCCTCACTGTTGGGCTTCCAAAACCAATATTCATCATCTTATTACACCCAAGGTAATGGACAGGTTGAAGAAGTCAAAAATATTCTCAAACCAATGCCTCGGTAGATGGAGAATAAGAACAAGACCAACTGTCACCTGATGATCTTTCCAACTTTGTGGACCTATAGAACTTCTGTCAAAACCACCACTAGGTTCACTCCTTTCCACCTTGTTTTTGGCAAGGAGGTAGTCTTTCCAATTGAGTGTGAGATCCCTTCCCTCCACCTAGCTGTCGAACTTCTCCTTGACACCCAACCATTGGAATAAAGACTTGTCATGCTTGAACGTGCCTCTGAAGACCGTCATGTTGCTTTGCAAAGCATTAAAGTGGACAAAAAGCGCACCAGATCTCAGTATGACCGAAAAGTCAACCCTCATGCCTTCCACGAAGATGACCCTGTTCTAGTTTATGAACATAGCCATGATATACTTGGGCATGGGAAGTTCAAATCATTATGGCTAGGACCTTACATCATTCATAAGGACTTATGTAAAGGGGCATATCTCCTAGAGAATTTTGAAGGCCAACTCCTTCCTTATCCTCATAATGCACTCTACCTTAAGAAATTTTACCCATAGCATTTGCCATTGATTTGCGCGTATTTTTTTTTCATGCATTTAGGTAGGTTGCATAATTTCATTTGATGATTTGACACTTCACCAGGAGGCCATTTTTCCAAGAAAGGTCACTTTTTCGCATCTCAAAATCGAATTTCATTATAAAGCAAAACTTTTACTTTGAGGTCCTCCTCCTTTGAATACTTGTCATACCATGTGTCAATTTTCGTCATGAATAATAATCATCTGCTCAGGTGTTGATGGTCCCCACCCAACCTAGTCTATGTGGTAGCAACATTGAGTCACCCTTGTTCATAGCATCCATGATGAGTCACCCTTGCATTCATGGAGTCTGTTTCATGTCCCATTATATCATGTCACAATATTCCATCAATCTTTGCATATCGTTCATCCTGTGTTTCTCATTTTGGCCTCTAGTTTTAATGTCCCCATCCCCTATAGAGTTCAGTTAGTTGCTACTAGGTCAACCATGCACTTTATGCTATGACAAGGGAAGTCGTCTGTTTGTCCCTCAATACCATTTTTCCCATTATCCTTGGTGTCAATCCATTAGTAACATTACTATTTTCCCTCATGCCTTAGTTGAGAATCCTCATTGCATCATCTATCGTGAGCCCTATTGTGTCGACATCAGCTCATTTATTCAGGAAGAATGGCCTAGAGGGCAGTGTATCTCGGTTCCAACTTCCATTCTTGTTCGGTGCCTCGGCTCAAGCAGAGGGACTCATTATTTCCCTTTGACTTGGTCATTTAATGTTCGTGATTTATACACTTGATGGTCGAGTGATGCAGCATGTGTGCCATGTTTTAGACCTCATGAGAGGGTGGCCCTTCAGGTATCCCCCACATGCTTGGATGAATTCCTATTATGCTACAGCCTCATATGCATTTCCGCAGAGTTGATGGGTTCGATTCCTATCGATCGCAGTGTTTATATCATGCACGTCTCCTTTAGATGATCCATTAAGTTTTGCAGAGCCCTTCCCTATTTAGCAAGGATTCTCCGGTTGTTCTACCCTCCCTCCCACCTAGTTTTGACAGAAGGGCCATTATATCTCATGTACTTAGATATTATTGTATTCAGTCCTGGCTCATATTTTTCTAGGTGCATTATGTATATGAGACACATTGTATTATTTTCTGGCTTTGTTATGCCAGCATGTCATGTACCATTAAGCATGTACTTCATTTCTCAGTTTTATGTTTCTGGGCACCCCATTATTTCTGTACTAAGTTAACTCGGTGGGTATAGGTATGCCTCCCCTGCCTCATTTAGGTTTGTTACCACAACATAAAAGGAGACTTGCATTAGTCTCACCCCTTCTATTCCTATCCTCTTTCACTTCAGCTTTATTGGTCTATCTCTCTCTCTCTCTCTCTCTCTCTCTGACTCCTGTGTGTTGTCTAGTGATTATGTCTTTACAACATTCTTCAGTCATAAGTTTTGCTCCTAACATTCATACATTAGGGGGAAATCTGTTATCACCAAAAAATTGATCATTTGCCTAATTTACTGGATGGATCGAAGTACACCATGTAAAGTCAATTTTACTGTAGTAAAATTACTTTCACTATGAGAAATTACTTAATAAACCACCTTTATTAAATAATTTATAGTTAAGCCCATGAAAAATAATTAAATAAATCACTATTTATTTGATTTTCTTCTATGAATAATTAATTAAACCATTTTTCAATTATTATTCCTTGTCATATTTGACGCAATTATGAAAATAAACAGATAAATCATTAATTATCTTATTTTTCTCTAAAAATAATTAATTAATCACTAGGTAATTATTATTCTCTGTCAAATTTGACTAAATACCTTAGGAACAATTAAATAAATCATTATTTTTTAATTATTCCTTAACCAATTTCTGGAGATGATAAATAACTTAATCATTTATTTATTATTTCTAAACAAAAGTTTAACTACTTTTCCCTCCTAATCAAATATAATAAAATATTCCAAGTGGTTATTCCAAGAATGGGTTTCATAATATTTTATTATTGCTCATTATTCGAGGATAACTCAATATCTTGTTATAAATAGAAGGGCTTTCCATTCATTATTCACTTTTGATTATTTTTATTCTTACACTCACTGTTGTAACTCTGATTATTTTCATTGTCCACCATCATTTTTCTTCCATTTGAGTTCCCATTGAGCTCAAACATTTCATTTATTGTGTTCACACATTATAGAGAAGAGAGACTCTATCAAAAAGCTGAAGGCGTTTGAGGATAGCCAAGAACCCATTCCATAAAGGGGGACTAGTAACATTTATTTTTCCCTTCACATGTGTTATCATAAAACTATTCGTTGTATATCTAGATTCCATTGGATTATTGGAGTTATTACTATTTCTTTTTGTTGTTTAACTATGATTGTGTCATAGATAAAAATTTTGACAGGTTTTGTTTCTATTAATTGCTGCAAATCTACAATGTTTAGTAGCCATTTATATTGTGGAGATTGTTTGTCATCCACAAAATTGGTGACTCTACTAGTTTTATACTTTAGATCTAGAAACCTAGGTGACCTTCAGTTTTCAGCTTAATATTTCTTATTTTTTCAAGTCTCTTAATGTTTCCTAGTTTTTAAACCCTAGATCTGTTAAATTTCTGATTTCCGCAAGCTTTCTGGTCTTTTCTGCAGGTCACAGGAACCAACCACGATAGAGGCAGAAGTTTTTTTCTGAGATTTTCTAACCAAGATCCACGAAGTATAAATCACACTTTTTAGCCCAAAAGGTGCAATCTGGAGGCCAGAGCACACCTTTCAGCCCAAAAGTGTGATCTCACCTGAAAACAAGTCAGTACCTATGATTTTTGGGTTTCCAGATTTTTCTCAGATCTATTTATGTGTTGGTAAGAGAGTCGTCTGATGGGTTGTTTGACCTCTCTCTCATCCCACTTAGGCCTTGATCTACTCTGATTTACTTGTTGAGGTGGAATTTATCCCCCTCAGGGCTTCTAGTACACTTCCACCTTTATATGAGGAGTTTAGTTGAGTGAGTCGTCTAAGTTTCTACATCACTTTCAACCATATTTTCTAGATCTATACCCTTCTATTTTAGATCTATAATGATAGGTTTTCACCCTCCATAGTTTCACATTACAAATTTTTTGGTCATTGGCCTTAGGGTCCCATGGTTTCCCTAGGTGTTTCACCCATATCCCTGTCTTTTTGCAGCAATTTTACTCTCTAGTTTTTTGTTGTTGCTACACCACTTTCTAGCAGCTTAGTGTCACTTGATCCTAGTCACACTAAAATTTAGATATATTGACTGTTTTAGTGTATTTTCTATCAATTTAGCCATCAACCAACACAATGTTTGAAAACCTAGTTTGGGTGGGGTTTAGTTAATTGTTTTTCTTTTCATTTTCTGTTCTTAATTTCAGTTTATTTTTAGCAAGTTTTTTTCTTTTTTAAAAACACAATCTAGGCTTAATCAATAAATAAAATTTCACACATAAGCACACCTTAAACGAAGGGTGCTTTGTTTACACCTCCAAGCTAACACTTAACATAATAAATTTATCTCCCCTCATCGAGACAAAGGCATATTTTTTATCTTCATTAACCATTTTCATGTTATGTGTGTCTTACCACCATTGCACCACCAAGGTGTTTGTCGTGCAATCTAGTTATTTCTATACCATCATTCCAGATCTTCCCCATCCTGGAGGTGCCAATGCACCGGGGGTGTCTCACATCGCCAACGGTATCATTGGAACCTTTTCACACCCTTTGCCATATACTTAACAAAGTTACGGCTATCTGCATGGGGTCCTCAGTTCCTCTAACACTCATGCCCCTCTTGCTAGCAACATGTTTTCAGGACCCCAACTTGTCTACCAAACTGTCACTCCTCCTTATGCACATCCAAGTGCTTTGTACCCTCAAGCATTAGCACCATAGCCTGCCATAAATCCTCAGCCCCAGCAACCACTGCCCCCTTAGTGTCAGGTGTTTGTGCATCAGAGTGCGACCAATCCAAAAAATTTGAAGAAAAAGAATAAGGGGAAGGGTAACAAGGGTAACTAGGGTAATCAAGGTAATTAGCCTAATGAACCCCAGGGGAACTAGCCTAACACTAACAACCAGCAATAGGGTATAGCCAAAGCAAAACAAGGTGATTCATACAAACAAGCCTTATGCGTGGTTTGGCCTACATGGCCATTATACACATGAGTGTCCTCTCTTACCCGAGATGTGCCAAATGTGGGAAGCTCGAGAAACTTCTAGAGGTCAACAATTGCCTCATAATCTTGCGCCATCTCAAGTAGAAATGCTTACAAATCCTTTGCCTCAATAAGGATTTTTAGTTTCCCAACCTCAGCTAGGTCAAGAAGCCCATCCCCCTTAACCTTCTCACCTTGGTGACTACCATATCCTTATGATGAATTTTTGATGAGGTTAACCCCTTTGGTATCAACCTGTAAACTTGGTCTCGTCAATATGATTAGCCATTGACTTCATCCACCACTGACTCTAAAACCAAAGCATCTTTTGAGGCTCTTATGACACCAAATGGTATGCTACAGATCCCTCAACCTAAATTTGAGGCAATTCCTAAGATCCCTAAGGGACCATTACACCATAACATGACTTCTAACCAGGCTTCTCGTACATATAGTATAGTAGATGACTTGGTGCAATCACCTCCTACCAGGTTGATGCTGGAAGTAATCTAATCATGCCCATTTCAAAAGGAAGCTCTACTAACTACCTTGGGTGTAGTAGATCCTTCTAATGATCATTTGACTGTCTTCCAAGATGATACACTATAACATCCACCATTTCCTTCATTTGTTGCTTTCCAAATACCAGTCTGAGTTTGTAATGCCATCATCTCCCAATGCATTATTAACGAAGGTGCATCCACCTTTGTGATTTTCACTACCACTTGGAAAGAACTTAAGTCACCTGAGTTGTCCCCCTTCACTATCAGTTTGTGTTCTTGGGACGGACACTCCTCCCAGTTCCTTGGAATATACTACAACTATCCAGTGACCCTTGCAGGAAAGACTATTCATGTTGACATTGAGGTTATTGATGCCCCTTTGGATTATAACATTCTCTTAGGTCATAGTTACACATATGTTATGTCAGTCATTGCATCTGTAGTTTTCCACAAGATGTGCTTCCCCCATGAAGGGAAGATTGTTGCCCTTAATCAACTGACTTACTACAAGCTAACATCGGTGACCTCCCTCATGTCCATTATCTCGTCGGTGTCAAATAAGTAGTCTCCACCTCCTATCACCGGTGTCTCACTTGGAGTCTATAAATATTCCTAATTTTTGGTGCTTTCCTGGTCCTCCCCCTCCCATCTCAGAGCCTAGATCTATAAGTGTTTTCATGTTACAAGCATCACAGGCTACTCTCAAGTATTCTAGTACATCCGATCCGCAACCAGCTCTTCAACATCCTATGGTTACCATCCCAGCTAAGCCCTCTAGATCCACCCCCTAGGGCCTCCTCCATTTGTGGGTGCCTCTCCTATTTTTCCACTAGGAACTGTTCCTCCAGGTCTTAACCATCCAGGAGCTATTTCGTCAAGAAATTACCCTGCAGGCTAGATACCTTACCTATTTCTCCCTCCGAGAGTACTTTTTATCCTTGTCATGGCTTCATTGGTCCTTTGTAACATGACTTTGGGGATCCCAGTATGGTAGATTGATCCCCCTCAAAGAATTCCTCATGGTCAGCTACAACTTTATCATTATTTGACCCTACTGGGCATGGAATCACACTAAGGCATGTTTTGGGGCTCAAAGCGCATGTTTTGACTCAATCTTGTTGTAAAGATACTGCATATTGTGGGTGTGGAGTGCGAAATGTATGATAGAGTCACAAGGTTGTCTGTCCTAGTCTTGTAATTTAATGTCAGCCTACCCATGGTCCGCGAACCATGGGATTGTATAAATAGAGCAAGGCTCTAAGTGTAAAAGATAACTAACTAAGTAATAAACAACTAAGTAGAAGCAAAGAGCAAGAGTCTAAGTGTGTCTTGGGTCATAGAGTAGGAGAAGGCTCTATAGCTAAGTGCGTAGAGGCCTAGTAGTTCGAAGCTAAGTGCGCAGACCCCTACAGCTGAGTGCACAGGGTGGAGTCGAGTCTATAACCAAGGAAGAAAATAATAAAGAGAAGTTTTATCGTAATTATATGTATCTATTCTTAGGTTATTACATGTTTGATATAAATTGCCAATATACTATTTATTTACTGCGCGCACCTGTATGAATGATTAATATTTTTGCATATAACTTAAAGCATGCAAGTAGGTTGAATTGATCAACTAACAGTGGAATACTAGTAAGGAGTTGGGTAATAATTGTGTTCGGCCCTGAGTAGGGCTATGCGAAGGCAACATCTCAGGTTGCAAGGTACAGGTAAGTGCACGTAGCGATGTGCACACAAGGTCAAACTGCGGACCACTTGAACTCATTAGACATCTCCAGGGTGTGGAAACTTGGTTCTAGCACCCTCCCATACTACTTTGCGCGAGACTTCAGTCCACGCTCCATGGATTGTTGCCGAAAGGGCCAGTGATACTGTTATTTGATTGGCTAAATCACCTCTGAACCTGGGTCAGGCCCCAACAAGCCAACAAATGGTTTCGTTGCCAGGATTGGGATATGCATAAGAGATGTCTAATGTCGTGTCACTAGAATCTGACAAAGAAAGAAATTGAAGAGTGGCTGGACAGAAATATTCACGAGTTTGCGGTGCAGGAAAACAGGAATCCATGAGTATCGAAGGAACAGTGGTTAAAGTGCTACTTATATATGGAAATCCATGAAATTTTCTTTACATCCTTCCCCTCTGAGTTGTACGGGTGGATCGCGAAGCTAGCAGACAAGCAAGGAAGGTGTAGGCTCGACAAACTTATTGTGTGGACTCTAGAGTTGGTGTGCACACTATAAACATCAGGAGATAAGATTGTGCACACTATGGACCATTGGATCGATCGAATTATAGGAGGGTTTATCACCGAGTTCGTGATAAATATTTTATTTAGCTACAACGAGGTGGAATGGCGCTTCCTAAAATGGACGCGAGGTAAGTACGTTAAATATTTGAACACTTGGATTAAAATACTACTATGTGAAAAGCAGGTTATGCAAATAAATTGATGTTTTGGGCTACGCAAAGTGGAAGGATCTATAGAAACGAAGGTAGCACAGAGATAGAAACTAGCCCCTTGATTTTGCCTCAGCAAGAAAGTGAGGAAGTGCTCGCGAAGGTTTCACAAAGAAGTGTGATCAGTCTGATAAAGCAATGAATTTCGCGCATACCACCCCCACCTACACCAACACCAGTTTCACCCTCTTCACCCCATCTCCGCCCATACCACCTCCGCCACAACCATAGTTCAATATTGTGAGAGCAATAAAGTTATAGGTGTTCAAAGGGGTAGGGAACGAAGATATGGATCAATTTTGGTTCATGGTAAAGGATGTATGGGAAGCATAAGGATTCATGGATGACAATATAAAGAATGCAACTTTGGCAAGCACATTTTAGGATCACGCACTGATGTGGTACATTAAGAATTCAAATGACAATCCAAATGTAGGGATTGCAGATATCCAAGCTGCACTAAACAGGGAATTTAGTAGGCCAAAATCAGAGACACAGTCGATTATCGGGTTTAAGGAAATCACGATGCTTCTTGGCAAGACCCCCTGGGAGTTGGATCAGAGACTGAAGGGTATGATTTGTGAAGCCAACATGACCTTGATGGATGGAAAACACCATGCATGGTTTGTAGTGTCACTAACACCACATCTATGGACCACACTATCACAACAGAAGTTATCCACTCAAGTCGAAGCTTTGGAGATCACAATGAGACTACACGAGATCCCGATACAAGATCCTAGCCTAGGAGTGCAATAGATCCATGTGCAGTTGAAAAATTTGTGTCTTGAGATGCAGAGTTTGAAACAAGATAGGACAACTCACCTAGAGGCACGTGAGGAGGTATGGTGCATAAAGTGTAAATGCCAAGGACATGACAAGGACCATTGTCCAGTCTTCACGAACTACCTTGTGGGAGGAGGACCAATTTCATTGAGACCAGAGGCACAAGTAGGATCAAGTGTGGCACCTACATTATGGTGCATGATTTGTCAGATAGGAGGAAAGCATGCTACAGATAACTAGCACCTATTATAAAAGTATACGCAGATGTCCCAACAATTGTTCTATAACTTCTGTAGAACAGTAGGCCATGATGAGCACACTTGTAGAAGTTATGAAGTGATGATGGATCAGACTCCTACCTACAAAGTTCAGATTGAAATGTGAGCCCTTGATAAAAATGCAGGGATGGCGTGCACTATATTTCAGGGGTGCGGACAAGGTCGAGTTGGAATGGGACTAGGAAGGGGTCATGGACAGCTAATTTGTTACAATTGCAAAGAGCTAGGGCATTATGTCTGTGATTGTACAAATCTGATGAGAGCATCATGTTTATATTGTACCCATTTTGATCATGAGATGGAGGACTACCCCACACTAATAGTAAGGTTGCTCAATAAAGGAACACTCCATCCTCCACTGACTCAGAACCTGTAAATGATGAGGTCTGAGTTGTGAGAAGAGGACGCGAATGTAAATATTGTTCTCTGACGTGGTATTACAATAGGACACAACAAAGGTAAATAGCCAGAAGAGAGTTCTTGGGTTCGTAAGGCTCCAACAAAGGAACCATAGTTCAATTTGGAGCACACGAAGGAGACATTCATCGAAGCTAAGAAGAGCTTCAGGAGGCCTCCACTTTAGGTAGTAAAGACAAACTAGAACCAGAGATGGACCCATCAATGCTCACTACCTTTCTAGAGACATGCATGAAGCTGATGTGTGACAGCAAGGTTGTGAAGGGACTGCAAGAACTCATCACTAGGTGCACCAGGTTAGGAGAACCACATGTAGTTCGGAAGCTAGGAAAGCACACAATGTGAGTAGGAAGGGAGATGACATTGACTATGCAAATCGGGGAATATGAAATGGATCAAGTGATTTTGGATTTAGGATCAGATGCGAACGTCTTGCCAAAGCAAACATGAGAGCGCATGGGCAGGCCCGTGTTGCAATGGTCTCCTATTCAGCTGCGAATGGAAAACCAACAAAAGATCCTACCGATGGGAAGATTGCAGGGAATAACAATAGATATCGAAGGTGTCAATGCACTTGCAAATTTCGAAGTGATAGATATTCTTGATGATAGAAATCCCTATCTCGTGCTACTGGGGATAGATTGGGCCACTGACATGAATGGAGTGATAAATCTAAAAAAGCACAAGATGATTTTTGAGAAAAAGCCACTACGCATAGTGGTACCTTTAGACCTTGTAGAAGGATTGCGCTACACAAAGCCAGTGCGCAATGATGAGAGATAAAACGATCTAAACTATATATGCAAGATAACTGCTTGAGACCAGGATTAGGTGAATCCTATAGCGGATAGCAGGATTTCGTGGGAGCAAGAAATCTCTTGCACCTCAAATTCGAATGAGGAAATAGAACGATGGTAGAACCAATTACATGAGGTAACTATGCTCAATTACAACATGATGGTAAGATCACTACGCAACATGACAATAGAGGTAACGGATCTACCTATGTATGACAGGTTGAGCGAGGTGGATGATTTCATGAAAAATTTTGAAAGAGAAGTACCAGAACAATAGTGTTTTGACGCTTTAAAATGGGCACTGCATGCTACGCCCGCAAAATGGTGGGGTACGCATCAATTAAGTTTTTAGGACTGGCGTGAATGTAGAAGGATGATGCTCATATGGTTTGGAAATCCTCATATGCAAATGGAAGCTAGGCATGATGGACGAAATAGCTTACATGCCCACCTTTCCCGATGGGTACAGGCATATGGTACACAACCTGCACGAATGCACACTATCCTCATGATAGGAAATGGGACCAACAAATAGGAGCGGGAAAGAACATGGCACAAGAAATGAAGTAGGATAAGACCATGTGCACCGCAGATTATCTGTGTGGAAGCCTTTGACAAAGTATGCAAAGTACTGGATGCGATCCACCATGTGAGATGCACTGACTGGGATCTATGCATACTAATAGTTCTATGGGCTTATAGGACCATGTATAAAACCCTGACCGTGCGAGCACTTCTGAGGCTATAGTATGAGGCAGATGTTGTAATCCCTATGGAGTAGGCAAAGCCTAGTCTGTGCATGATAGTACCTGTAGATACAACGGTTCACAAAGCCTAGAAAGAAGGAATCACAAAGCTGCAAGAGATAGAACATATGAGACTTGAGGAAGAAATCCAACAGGGAAACCTTAGACTTCATGAACTTGAAAAAGAAAGGGCACGGTTAAGAGAGAAAAGCACTTTGATGGATGCAGAGGTGAAGAAGCTGGAAGATGAGATAAATGAAGAGTTTCTCACTGAAAAAACTAGGATGGTAAGGCAAGGTGAATATGATCATATTAACAAATTTGAGAACTATCACATGAGGAAGTGTGCAACCATAGAAGGTGGGGATTCTCCAAGAACTCTGATGGAGGCGAGGATGGTACTCCACACGGGTGGTGCGACCACCTGACTAGCCAAGTGAAGGATACTCTTAGTGCTCCAGGCAGTTGGAAGGGAGCATGAGACTATAAACTATCCTGCCCGGGAGCTGCATGATGTTGGAGATGTGCGCAGTAGTAGAGAGTCACAAGGTCTGCGACCATGCACAGTAGGCTGCGCTACCATGCGAGTTAGCTAGAAAGTGACCGTTGAAGTCACTATTCATGATGGGATGCTCGACTTGAGGATAAATGGAGTGGGCTACGGACATTTAAGAGATGATTTATGGGCAAGATTTGGGAAAATATATCGCCAAGAAAGCATTAATGACCCAAAATTGGGGGGAATGATCGAATTCAAATTCAAAAGGCACTATAAAATGCAAAGGTCTCCCCAGCAAACAACACTTTGTCATTTGAGAATTGAGTGATTAAGTAGAGTCCTAGGCATTGTGAGTCGAATGTTGATTGAGCCCCTGAATTCGCGAGTGATAGATTACAACCCAGATACGACGACAACAACTAAGGATGGTTTGGGAATAAAATAGGTAATTGCTGAGGCCACGCGAACCCCAATTGTGGAGGATGCTCTAGAAGGTGTTGGGGTTGTGGTAGAGATCCCCAAATCACCATGTACACCAAGACCCAAGAAGGATAAATAGGTAATAGGTCTAGTACGTGTGTCCCCAAGGAACCCATTGTGCAACAAAATATCAATGGAAGAGAAGGGGAAAGTTGTCTCAATAGAAAAAAATTAGGAGGAATAATATTTGTAGGCCCTTATCATCACAAAGGAAGAAGATGAAGGCATGGAGGAGGATATTCAACTTACACGCTCTACGAAAAAAATTCATGCATATGTCCCCCCACGAAAAGGGAAGGCCAAAGTGCCCAAGGACCTAGATGAAACCAAGATTTCACTCCAAACCTCGCTCCTCCCAGATGGCATTGTGTTTGAATGCACGCACTAGGGCCACATGCCAACCATGAAGTTTGAAGATTGGGGCCTCGCTGAATACGAGAATTTCCCTCACCTAGAGACTGAGAATCTCATGAAGCAGAATAGCACAGGGATGGTGACAACGTTAGAGCCATGGAAGTGGCTGTGCGAAGTGGAAAAGGCCAAGCTACTCAACCTACTATGGATGCCACATTTCCACTATGCCCCAATAGCCATTTTCATCATCAGGTAGCTTCTATGCCTGGTGCATGATGGGTGTCTATGGCTAGAGGAGCCTATACCCATCACGACAGACTCATTTCGTCACATTTCTCGGCTACCCTACAAAGGAAAGGACCCCCTGACCATATCGGAAGGGAAGGGTGGTGGTTTGGCCCTCTCAGAGGCCATGCAGATGAAGTACAAACTGGAGAAGAAGAAGAGGGACTTCGCCATCTCCAACACCAAGGACAAAGTGGCACATGTAGCAACATAAATACTAGCTGGAAAAGTTATGTAAAAGTGTTGAGCAGATGAGGTCCCTGCACCGGTGATCGCACTGGCCGAGCAGTGCACGGAGGGGGTCCATTTTAACTGGGCTAAATTCCTCTGCACGAAGTTCTTAAATAATTTTCACAAAGCCTAGGAGTAGCGTAAAACCTCCCACTATGCGTGGCTATTGCTACCAATAGTGCTCATAGCGGGGGTGTTGGAGGACAATCAATTCCCCACAATTGACAAAGAGTTACTAGAGGCTGCAAAGTACGCCTTGCTTTCAGCCACGAAGGATGTGAAAAGGATACGTGACAACAAGATCTTCTGGGTGCTCATGGAGATGAACATTTGGATGCGGATCAATTGGAAGCTGCACTTGTTTCCCACGGTGTACAACAGTCTGCAGATTTTTGTAGAATTCAAAGTCGACATGCATAATATATACATCAGGGTGAGTAAGGACACAATGACACAATGGACGAAGCTATCTTTTGTAGCCACTGATGACACCATTTTCATTGTCCTAGAGGCATGGCCTCCGGAATTGCGCGCCCCAGATCTTGCAAAACTCGAGAGGGTGGAAACACAGAAGAAGAAGGACGATGCCAAGTTGCAAATCACATAGTTGGCTGAGAAAAAGTGGAAGGAAAAAGCAACAACTGAGGCAGGGGTAGTGCAAGAAGCAATGTAGAAATTAGTCGAGCAGAAAAAGGCTGTAGAAGCAACCACAACACAAGAAGCAACTGTGAAGGTGGGTGAGGGCCAAGTAATGCCCTCGCAGGGGTAGGAGGTAGAGGAAGCCAAAACAGCAGAAGGGAGCGCGGACCCAGGGACTACATCCAAATAGTTGAAGCACCCACACACGGAAGATAGAATAGGACTAAGGAAGAAGGTTAAGGCCTCAAAGTGGAAAAAGGAGAGGACTTATAGGAGGGAATCCCCCTCCTTTATTACTCCTCACTTTGAATTCCCCTTCATTAAGCTCGGAGTACAAGCATCCAAGTCATGCACTAGAAGGTAGCTGAGCAAGGGGAGGATGACTGATGATTATCTCGAGTTTTGGGAGTCAAGCCTCCCTGATTTTTAGGAAGTTCTTGGTAGCTTCAATTTTATAAGTAGATAGGCCTAGGGCCTCACTAGGGTCAGATTTTTGTTTTATTTTTTCTTATGTAAACTCTGCTCAACTTTGAGCTTATTATTTTTGTGACATTTTCATGTAATCTTGTTCTTGTTTTTGAAATAAAGATGGAATCCTTTTTGAGTTAGCACTGCGTTACCTCATAGGGCTGAAGCTCTTGGGTTAGGGCCCAATCCAAGTAGCTAAGCTCCTCTTTACTTGTATTTGTATGTTTTATTTCAGTTTGTAGATTAGGTTGTTGTTAGATGTATTTCTTTCATGGTTAAGAATAGGTTGCTTTTGATTATTTAATAGTTTGCTTCCATTTGTGCTTTCTATAGTAGGTTAAGCAATGATAAAAAAAAGATTCAAAAGGATAGAAAGAGTGCCTTGGCCTCTCTTCCTCCCTTTGGGACCATGATTTGAGGCAAAGACCCTCTTGTTTCCCCAAAAACAAAGATTTTCCTCATGCATAGGACTTCTAGTGTTTGTAGCTTTTTAGTTGGTTAATAGTCTAGTTTTCTTTTCTTCAGAACTTCTTCATCATGCTTACTTATTTATTTACAATAGTCTTCTTTCATGCTTTCCTTTCTTGCAGCATTCCTCAACATTTACTTTCATAGTTCATAGTTTAGACTATTTTGATGCAAAACTTTGTTTTTCTAGATGCACTTCTTTCATTGCTTGCTTGATCTTATTGGCTTACTGCCAGTTGTTTATGTAGCAGACTTCTTCTAGTAGTAAGCCAGCTTAGTAGCCATTCCATCCTCCATCTGATCCATGCCCTACAGGTCACCCAAGTCTCCCCTCAATTCTACCTTAGTTTCCTGCATTTTCCATAGAATTTCTTCCTCTCTCCTTGAGCAAATCCAACCATCTTACTCTCTCCTGATGATTCTTGGTAGACCCTAGGTGCCCTAACACCTCATTCCAACCCTCATCCACCTTTTCCACCAACTCTCACACCCTCAAAATAGCCAAAAATACTCTCGCCTCCTCCTATAGGCCTCTTGTAGAACACTATTTTTCCTCTTGTAGATTTCCTGTGTCCTCCTGTAGATTTTCCTGTAGGCTTTCTTTTGAAGGCCAAGTGTGGGAAAGTCTCTAGAGGGCCACTTGAGGCCTCCTAGGACCCAACCACACCATCCTAAATCCTCTCAACTCCCAAAACGCTCCTTCAACACCACCTATTCGCTGCCACATTCACACGCAATAAATTTTATGCATGTCAAATTCACATAAAAATACATAAAAATCCAAAAAGATGTTTTTTGCTCATTTACTTCCAGAAATAGCTTAGCTAGATGTTGTTTACTTCTGTAAATAGATAATGGCATTCTTTTCATGGTTTTTATAGTGCTTTCTGCAAAAGTAGGATTAGTTGGTTAATTAGGATTTACTTGGTTTGCTTTACATTTCTGTCTTTCTCCTTTCTATAGTTAGAGTAGTATCTGTAGAGTAGTCTAGGCTAGAGACGTGTTCTGGCATCTTTAAACCTAGTGGTTGTCATTTTCATTGATGGTTGGGTGATTCCTCCTCTTTGATATGATAAGTTCTAGTACGGATTTGTGCTCCCTGTACCGTCACGTATATGGTGGGAGACCCCAATAAGCTTAAATCCTTTATCCCTAGGAAAACAAGTCTACCGCCTTACCAATCGCAATGCACTGAACACAACATTTGGGAAGATTGACTACTGTATGTAAAGTCCTTGGTAATTTCTCTTCAATTTACCACCAAGGTCTATATTGTAGTTTTGCGGTTTGTTTGGTAAACCCTCTTGTCTAGAATCTCTAGAGTATTCAATTTTGTTCCTTTTCAACTCTCTAAAAGTAAAAGGATCATCTAAGTACTTGTCTTTTCAGGTTCATTAAAAATCAAAGGTGACTAGAGCCATATTTAGCTTTTTCTCGACTCTTTAAAAATAAAAAAACAAAGTTGTGTCTAAGTGTCGTTAAAATTAATTGACTACGAATAACATCATTTTTCACTTAGCTAAGTTTTAAGTTGGTCAAGTAATCCGTAATCGTGGAAGAAAGTCAATCCAAACCCTGTCGTTCACGGAGATTACCGAGTCAACGTCTTTTCCTCTGGAAGCGAAACAAATTTGGACAAATCGGTCTCATTTAACTGAGTCTAGTTCATCTGGGTTGTTTGAAACATCTGTCTCAACATCTTCGGGGACTCAAGTTACTCCAATTATTTCTAGTACCTCCATCTTTAAAGAGGAAGTTTCGCAGTTACCTGAGGACATTAGTACTAATCCTAGTGTAATAGTAACCGAGGTTGTTCAACAACAAATTGTTCCTCAATTTGAAATTGTTCAACCAAGACATACTTCTGAACCTGAAACAACTCCATCAGGAGTTGGTCCAGAACCCATTCCAGTTCGAACAAAGGTTACATCTGAACCAGGAGTTGTTCAAGAACCTCCCTTTGAGACTGTGGTTCAATTACTTGAACATCTGGACTTTGAATTTCAGTATTCAGAAGTTGTTACCCCTCCAACATCACTCACTGTAGAAATCACACCTTCTTCAACACCAAAAATATTTTATGTACCTAACGGTTAACCTCTTCCACCTGGTTTGATTGCCATAGAGGAGATAGTAGAGGATTCCCCATCTAACACCTCATTTCATTTTAGAACTGGGATTAATATTGATCCTAATACTCTTGATTAATTTGCTTCATTTAATTCTACTTCGTTGCAAGTTCTTGTTGAATCTTTAGGCCAGCTTTTGGGCCAGTTAACCATGTCTGAACAACCATCAACATCCAAGACTATATCATTTGATGAAGCTGTAGCAGAATCTTTTGTTGTCACTCCTTTGATGTTTTCTACCACACCTAATTCACACCTATATGGTGAATCATCCATTCTAGTAGGTTACCAATCATTGTCTAGAACCCACTCAGGGGTTGCTTCTGCACCATGGTCAACACCCATTAACTTGTCTGGAATTCAATCTGGTTGTTCTCACATGGGAAATCAACAATTTGATCCTGCATATTAGTATCAATTTGGGAAATCTAGTTACCAAAGACTGGTGTATCCATTAAACATTGGATTGCCACCATATGGAGAGAAATATTCTTACTCACAGTTTCCTCCTTTTTCCAGGGAACAACCATATGGTAATTTCCCACAGTATTCAAGTCAAACTGGAGTTAGAGTTAGTCAATGGCAACTAGTACTGCCAGATCAACCAAGAGGTGTGTATCCAACCCAATCAATGCAACCTATGTCCAATATTCTTACCACACCTGTTGTTACTACTATGCCACAGTTACAATCTCAATCTGTTGTATCTCAACCGGTACAAGATGTTCCTTCTTCCTCGCAACCTCAAGTTTCAAGGCAAGGGGCTCAATTTTCTCAATTTGTTATACAACAATCGCTTGTTTCTAGTGCTCAATAATAACCTCAGGTTACTGTACCTTTATCCAGAATAACCCAGGCATACATTGGTATAGTTAATCCACAACTTGGTCAATCTATCAATACTGGACAACAACAGTCAGTTCAACAACCATGGTTGTCTCAATAACAACGACCTCAATTCCAGTAGTCCTAACCCCCATTTGGACTTGGTTCACAAGCTCAAACTGGTTTTGGTCAATATCAGGCTTAGCAAGGATTTGGGCAACAAGGCTTTGTAGGTTATGGACAACCATATTTCCAAACTGGTTATCAACAACCGCCATATATTGGTTATTCCCAACAACCTTACCAAGGTTACGAGATGCAGATGCCCTATGCTGGTATGCAAAGACCTATTGCACAAGCAATTCCATCCTATCCTAGGTATGCTCAACCTGACCTAAATTGACAATTGCCATTTGTAGCAACTTTAGAACTACCAGATTTAAACCGACTCACTAATGATCCAATTGCATATGTTCCTTGGTGGCCGATGATTCCACATAAATTACCATCTGACATTCCAAAGTTAAATGGAAATCTAGGAGAAGACCCATTGAATCACATAATGAATTTTCATTTATGTGTTAATCCAATACTCTGAATGATGATTCATTCAGGCTTTGTCTAAGAATGCTTACTAGTCCAGCTACTAAATGGTATATTTAATTACCTAGAGCTTCTTTTGATAACTTCACCATTCTTGCCACTACCTTTCTAACCCACTTCTAGTTACCTATCAGGTACAAGACGGGAACAGAACTCTTGACCAACTTTAAATAGACTACCTTCACTCATATATCAGATCATATTCATGAGTGGTGGTGTTGTCGTCGAATGGTTAAGACATATGTTCCTGATCAGCTTCTAGTTGAGTGGTTCATAAAATCCTAAAGAGCAAGTAATTGCTCGTGCCCAATATTTGGATCTGATTTATACATAATCAGGCATGCTCTATGATAAAATTCTGGATGCACCTAGACCATCTTTCATTGTTCCACCACCTCCAAAATTGAGTAGGGACTCTCATGCCAACGACGGCGTGATCAGTTCCTCGAGTACACAACTGGAACGGGGACCACCTGGACAAACCCTTTCTATTTCTAATCAAAATGCAAATCAATCTGAAAACAATCTCGCCTTGGAGATTAATGTTGTGTCATCTGACAAAGGAAAAAATCCAAAGAAACCAAGAGGTAAGAAAAACGGGAAAGAATAATAAGAAGAAACAAGAGAATCCTACTTTTGAAAAATCATCTGAACCCCCTTCTGTGGCTAGGAAACCTCGTTATCCATGTCTGATATGTAATGACAAGATTTTATAAGAGATTGTCCACATCAATCTAAGGTCTCTAAACTTTTAAAGGCTTCGAATACCTCAGTAGTGTTGACAAATCCGTTTCCAAACCCAGAAACACATTTGGTTGCTATTGATAATGCTTCCACATCCCAAGTACTTATGTTGTTTATTGCAAATACAAAAAATGATGTTTTGGTGTCAACAAGGAATAAAGATTATGGAAATCCATCGTCGTTGAATAGACAGGCTACTGATCAGCCTAGTGCATCGACCATGACTTCACTAGAAGTTGTTCCACCAGTTATACCTAAATTAAAAATAAAGCCACCAAAGGGAGTTGTACACAAATTGACATTTAATCCTCGTCCTCAAGCAGCTAAAAACTATAATATAGTGGAAGATCTAGCTCAATCACCTTCCACTATGTTGGCACTTGAGGTGTTGCAAAATTGTCCCTCCCAAAAACAGGCTTTGTTATCAGCAATAAGTGGAATAGATCCTATGGATTCTACTCTTGTGGTCTTTAACAATACATGATATACACCATAGTTACCAGTACAACTATCCTTTCTAAAACAAGTAAAAGCTCTCAATAAAAGTTTTCACCAAAATATTATTGATGAGGAGGCATCTACTTGCCTTACGTCTATGAGCTGCTAGAAAACTCATGGTTCACCACCCTTGTCACGATCACCAACAACATTAAAGGCTTTCGATGGATGAACATACACTCCATATGGGATTTTGAGTAACTTGCAAATGAACTAGGGGGAAAAATAGTAAATGTTGAAGTCGAGGTCATTGATGGACTCCTTGATTACAACATTTTGTTGGGAAGGCCTTGGGTATATGCTACGGTTGCTATTGTTTCGACATACTTTTGAATGATTGAATTTCACTTCAAAGTTAGAATCAGAATCATCGATCAGCAAGCCTTATTTGCTAATAGTTCACAAGCTATAGGAAACATTCCATTGATACATGGAAATTCACAATCACTTCAGAATGTTGGAGTAGGTCTCCTAAAAGATCCTTCCTTGATGGGTACTTTTACCCCTCTGTCACCAGCTGGTTTTGCGAAAGCAGCGAGAGTGGAAACTTGCCACATGATTTCTTCTACATCATATGATTTCAAGAAGAATCCCAACTATTCTGAATGTGATGATTATCGTGAGGAAATTCCACCAAGCCCCATCGAATCATTATAGCAATCAATCTATTGGGTTTGTGCGGAAAACCCTAATCCGCACTCAACAGTTGTATGGGTAGATAGGTCTTTAGAATATGGCACCTCTTAGGATTCTTTTTCACGTATACATTCTACAGATGAAGAAATCGTCCAATCAATGATGATAGGAGAGATGCCATGGGGAGATTATCATCATCATTCCCACCTTCGAGATGACAATGAAGATTATTCAAATGAACTGAATCACCCATCAATCATTGGTTTTTTGTCGAACTCTGTAAATTTTGTAGATTCTGAGCGTAATCTGTCTACATAGAAGAAACAATTTCTATAAACATTCCGACCAAGCCCAACATTGTAGAAAATATTCATGTCGCAAATCTTGTTCTCCATTGGAACTAGAAAATTACTGTGCTCTTTTCTACGAATTTCAAGATGTCTTTGCATGGTCTTATCAAGAAATGCCAGTTAATGACTCAAGCATTATTGAACATGAGATTAAAATGTATCTTGATGTCAAACTAGTACGACAATGGCTTCGACCTATTCATCCTAAGAAAATTGTTGCCATTAAAGCAGAGGTTGAGAAACTTTTACGTGTTGGCTTCATTTTCCCTGTACCTCTTACTGATTGGGTATCAAATATTGTTCCAATGATGAAAAAAAGGAACAACTTGAGTGTGCTTCAATTATAGGGATGTAAACCAAGCATGTCTAAAGGAAAACTATCATACACCTTTTATCAACCAGATTATTGACGAATGTGCTGGATGCAAAATCTTTTCATTTATGGATGGATTTTCTAGCTACAATCAAATCAATATCTGCCCACAGGACCAGTAAAAAATGGTATTTATATGTCTATGGGGAACATTAGCATATCAAAAATTACCCTTTGGTTTGAAGAATGCAGGGGCTACATTCCAAAGGGTGATGAATTATGCCTTCCATGACATAAAACACATTGTTCAATCATATCTTGATGATCTACTTGCTCATTTGTGAAAACAGACTGATCACCTGCAACATTTGAGAGCAATATTTTTACGTTGTCGACACTAAAAAATAAGACTCAATACACACAAGTGTGTGTTTTGTGTTGGCTTTGGTCATCTTCTCGATTTCGTAGTTTCAAAAGATGGAATTTGACTCGATCCCATAAGGGTTCAGGAAATTCTTGACATGCCTCCACCTTCAAATTTGTTACCGATTCAGAAACTTCAAGGGAAGAAAAACTTTATGAGGAGGTTCATTCCAAATTATGCCAACTTAGCTAAAGGTTATACATGTCTATTGAAGAAATGGGTACCCTTCCATTGGAACCAAGTTGCACAAGCTTCTTTTGATGCTCTCAAAGATTCCTTGATTAAAGCATCATTAATGTATGCCCCAAACTATCAAAAATACTTTTACCTGTATCCTGCTGCTGCAGATACAACCATTGGTATGGTTTTAGTGCAAGAGGAAAGTGGAATTGAACATCTTATATATTATTTAATTCATAATCTTAATGATACAGAAAGTAAATATTCATACATTGAAAAGTTAGCTTTAGCAGCCATTCAAGCTGTGCATAGATTTTGACATTACACCCTCCTTCGAAAAAATACCATTATATCAGATTGCAACCCTATGACATACCATTTGTCGCAACAATTGCTGGGGGGGAATATTCTAAATGGATAGTTATCTTATAGGAGTTTGATTTAGAGTTCATCAAATCCAAATCAAAGAAATCTCTCATCTTTTCAGAGCTACTTTGCAACCTTCCCTCGTCCTCCAATGATTTAACATCAAAAACATCAATCTTGGATGATTCTCTATTTCTAATTTCGTCAACTGATCTGTGGTATGGGGATATATTGGTCTATATCCAGACCCAAGCTTTTAGGCCTAACACCTCTCGCTTTGAACAACGATGTACTTGATACCAAGCCAAAGATTATCTGATCGTTGGTGATACACTTTATTGCCGTGGTGTTGATTAAATTTTATGTAGGTGCCTTAACCATGAGGAGGCCGAAAAATATTTGAATGAATGCGATTCAGGTGCTTGTGGGAGGGCATTTATCTGGTTACGCAACTGCACAAAAAATCATACGAGCTAGTTATTTTTGGCCATCTATATTTAAAGATTGCATACTAGCTGTCAGAAAGTGCCATGATTATTAGATTTTTGATCGTAAAACTAGATTAGCACCTGCACCACTACATCCAATCATTGTTGTTGACCCATTCGCAAAATGGGGCATTGATTTTATGACATGTAACCCCACCTCGGTCATGGGGCATGGGTATATTATAGTCGATGTTGACTATTTTACCAAATGGGCCGAGTGCCTACATTGAACAACAGTGGCGAAATGACTGCTCTCTTTTTTTTCAATCATGTGGTTTCCAGGTTCGGTGTGCCACAAGCTATAGTTACAGATCATGGGTCGCATTTTCGCAATCACATGATGATCGAATTAACTACCAAATTAGGACTGTCTCACGATAGTTCTAGTCCATATTATCTGCAAGCTAATGGACAAGTTGAGGCAATCAACAAATTCCTTAAGCGCATGTTGCAAAGAATGAATGGAGTCCATAAATGGAATTGGCACTTAATCTTATACTCAGCTCTGTGGGCATATTGGACCTCGGTGAGAAATGTGACAGGATTTATGCCTTTTCAATTGGTGTATGGTCTGGAAGTAGTCTTACCAATTCAATGTCAAATCTCATACCTCAAGCTCGCAATTGACCTACTACCCGATACTTCTGAAGAATAAGCTTGTTTCTTGGAATTAATCCATCTGGATGAAACCCGTTGTGACACCGCATTGGCTAACGAAGCACATAAGAAACACATCAAGGCATAATATGACAAAAATGTTAAGCCTCGTGTCTTCTCAGAAGTTGATTTGGTCTTGCTTTACGATTAGGATTCTGATAAATTAGGAGTAGGGAAGTTTGAACCATTATGGATGTGGCCTTATATTGTTAAATGTGTGTTGACAAAAGGAGCCTATGAGTTAGTCGATTATGATGGGATTCCATTGTCGCAGCCCCAAAACAGGTTGTATCTCAAACATTACTATGCTTGACTAAGTGTAGTAAAACTCACTATACATATACTTTCATTGCTTTTTTCTGTGTTAGTTTTCTTTTATGTTTCGATTTGGTTAGGTAATCCACTTCACACTTGCTGCAGGTGTTGAAATTTTCAGAACCATTTGTTGGGTATGCCGATGGAGCTAATTGTAGTACACAGAACTTATCTTCTGCAACATGGGCCATCTTCACACCAAATGACAAGTTAGTGAGTTGCAGAGGGATATGCATTGGTCAATCGACAAACAATATCGCTTAGTATAGTGTGTTGATTGAAACTCCACTTTGATGCCATTTCACATGGCATACGCCGAATCATTGTTAGGCTAGATTCACAACTTGTCATTCTACAGCTTACTGGCATTTATTCCGTCCGAAACCTAGCCATTCATCGCATGTTCCTAAGAGTTTGAATTTTTGAAAGACATTTTGAATTCATTCAATATCAACATATTTCCAGAAATTTAAAAACATTGTCTGATTCTCTAGCAAACTATGTCTTAAATAGACATTTGCAACATATGTAAAGAAAGCATTTTCCAAATCACATCATCATTTTCACAGGATTTCATCACTTAACCATAATAGAACTCTAAAATTCAAATTGATAGTTTTATATAAGTTTTTACGAATATTTTGTGTCCAAAACAAAATTGGTCATCTGACCCAGAAACTCAAAAATGAATGCAGAAAACATCCTAGACTAGTTATGCTGATGATAACAGGTCACCACTTGTGCTATCATACACAGGAGCCTCACCCAACGACTCATCACACCAGTGGTATGGTGCTGCAGCCTCATGGGTAACTCATCAATACAGACATTTAGAATACCGAGGGTTAATCCCTCTACATGATCCTACAACTGAGCCAAGGTCTCTGCTATCTCAAAATCTCTAAGGACTGCCCTCTCGACAGCTCCCTCCACTGGAGAATCTGCTTCCCATGGGCGTGCCGCAGGTCAAACTGGTCCAATATATACACACACATATGAGTTTATTTAGTCTTGGTAACAATAAAAAACACAAAAAAAAAATTTGAAAACTCAAAAACAAAAGTGTGGTCAAATCAATTTACCAATAGCACTCCATTGCGCCCCAATTGGCAATGCTAAATCTAGATCACCACGGAAATCCATCCCAGCATGTGGATATTCTGCAAATATAATCTCCTAATGGTCAAACCACTCAAAGAAGGTAGAGGAAAATGCGATTAGTGACTGGCCAGCATGCCTAGCCATAAGGTCTACCCATTGATGCATCTATGGTTCTCTAGGTCCAGGCACTCCTAGACAAATGTTCTGTGGTTGCATGAGCGAGATTATTTCCAAAGCAAATGAAATCAAACTAGACCCATAACCAAAATTTTTTGTCTTTCCAGCCTTCACTTTGGTCAGTTTATCTTTCATAAGTGGAAGAATCGCCTCACACTAGTTGAATATCTTCGGTTCCAAGCATTCCAAGGCATACTGCATATAAGATCTGTTTGCTAAACATAAAGCCACACTGCCAACCAATCTAGCAAGGGTAAAGAGGATAGTCCTCAAAGGTCAATAAATAACATCTTGGATATGAATATTTCCACCTCTACTGGATTGAGATCCTTCTCGACAAAACTGACGAATATAATCTCTCATCGATTCACCTCCCTTGGTGAGTCCTGATAGTGAAAGAGAGGCACCTCGCCTCAATAAACCCGTCAGAAAATAAACATCCTTGATGGTAAAAGGGATAGCTTTACCCCTGATATGAAACACCTAGTCAATAGGATCCCAAGCATGAACAAGGTACTGCAACAACTCCATCTGTTGCCTCATGCTGGACAAGCAGAAGAAATTTAGCGACCCACAGTTCTTTAAGGCATTTACTGTGCCTTGGTCATTTAAGGCAATCATGTATTGTTCCTCATGTTCTTGTTCTCGCCATGTAATGACCATTTTCATCCAATGAATATCTGAAACACAAACATTAGATACGTTAGGATCTAACTTGGGCAAAAATTAGTTAAAAATTTGATGAAAAACAACTGTTTAAATTTAGTTTTCTATGCCCATCACACTTGCTCTTTGAAGACAGTGCTATGCATAGCAGGTTTCCTATTGGGATCCTAAAATGCATTGTAGTTTTTGATAGGGAAAAGGTGCGATGGTTGAAAATTGCAAAGTTAAACCCTAGAGGCCTAGAAAATTGAGAAATGTTGCCCAAAACTAAAAAAGAATGGAATAGAATGGAAGAGCATGAGGATAGCTACTACCCAGTCCTGACAGCGCAAGAAATGATCCAAAGAATCTCTCGCAATAAACTAGTGAAGTTTGGGGGAAAAACCGCTTCAGAGCTCCAAATCTAATGTTAGAAATGAAATGGTGAAAATGAATTGTCAAAACTTGTTTTTATATTTACTTTTTACATGTAAATCAAGTAGAGGTTGGTTTTATTCATTTTTCATCCATGAACATGTATTTTTAATCGTCTTTGGTGGAGTTTTGAGCAGGATGAATGACTGAAAACAGAATCCAATGTGCTAATGGTGAATGGAACATCTTTGACCACCAAGAAAACTTTTTGTTCTCTTTTTGAGCTTTGATATAAAAATGACAAGAAAACCATAGAGTCCTCTTTAAACTCTTTTTAGACTATTTTAATAACAAAAGATAGTTGAGCGCTTGCCTTTTCTAGCTCGTTAAAGTATTGAAAATGACATCTCTCTTGTATTATTTTATCCCTTTTCGAACCCGAGGGATTATTTTACGAAAAAGAGCTTATAAAGTTTTTTTTTACGTCCCTTTTCAAACTATCTAAACATGAAAAGGATCGAGTTATCCTTGTCATTAAACTCATTAAAATAATAGCGACAAAATTTTCCATCTAGACAAGACTGAGTTTCACCATCGCTAGACTTGTTAAAACATCAAATAGTGATGGTTTTTCTCGAAGGGAAAATTATAGAACAAGCATATGTTATCCTCCTCAAGCTTGACAAAAAATAAAGAGGTACTGGTCAACAATGACTAGGGAAAATGGAAAAAATCTTGGAAACTTATGGTAGCGAGTCGCTTTTGAACATGACACTTTCAATTCATCTCTGTGATCAAGTTGGGTTGGGACATTCCGTTTGATGGTCATCATACTGTTGGTCTATCACGCCATCCATCACTTTTGTTTTGGGTCAATGCTACCAATTCATCTCAGTGTCACCAATATGTTTGAGAGAAGTCATCCAGTTAAATTTCATTTGTTGCAATACTACAAACCTTCATTTTCATGACTTCCATTCCTGAACATTGTGTCGTTAGTTTGTTTTTATCTCCAAATTCATTTACTTCGTTTTGTGTCGTAGATGTGGGATACATCAAGGCCCTCCTATGATGAGTCACTTCTTGTCGACATCAGCCCATCATCCAAGAATTTGACTTAGAAACACCCTTTTAGTGCTTTGAAGCTTGCATACATCAATGGAAAATTTCTCTCTTCCACTGACAGGTTGACATCAATGGCCTTCGACCGAAAGATTTTGCATGGTGTTCGACATCGAATAATTTATTCACACCACGTGAAATGTACTATAGTACCTTGAGGATCATCATCATTATCAGTGATCCCTCTCACGTCTATTAACAACTTACATCATTGGATAGTAATCAGACGATGTCTCTCCATGTCCGACCTCAAAACATCTTTTCACATGGTTTGACTTGTACATTGAGTGAAGATTGAACGAGTCTGAAGATCCCAGATCTAGTTTCATCCATACGGGCTGCGATATATTCGGGACTACTAAAGCATCAAATGTATAAAGGCTTTACAAAGATGGTCATCCTAATCATGGATCACAAATCTATAGCTGTAGAATCACAAGTTTATATTTGTAGACGACTATCTGATCTATGTACATATAATGAAAGTTTATAAGTTGAAAATGGGAATGCCTCCCTCAGATAGTTCATGAGAAAATCATATTGTCATGATGTATTGTATTGAAATTGATGCAGGTCACATTCTAGTTCGAAACTTCTGATCCTCATGATAAAGCATTTCACCTGACATAGATATTTACAACCTCATGCTTTAGGGGGCAATTGCTATAGACATATTTGGGCACATCAACCCCAAATCACATGTCAATGATATTAGGGTTCATCAACCCCTAATATAATTGTTTTATGCCCTAAAGAAACTTAGTCCTCTGAATGCCTCATTCCCTAAAAGTTTCATCACAAAATTCATCCAAAAAGTGCCTAAAAATTATCATTGCAGAAAGCTCTATGTTAGGGTGCTATGTGTTAGAGTCAGTCTGGTCAGTCCTGCGTTAGAGATCAAAAATCTTTATGCATTTCATGATTAGGTGTCCCACTCCATTCTCCCAGTTGCATTCCACTAGGGGCATGCCATAATCTGACGAAGAAGGTCATTATAGTCATTCCCCCTCATGTCTGGCTCCTGCTGGCTCGGGTCTTTTATCAATCATCATCAAGGTCCATGATAGTCAAGGTCTGGTCCTTTAAAGGACAAAGGTCATTTCGAGGTCTAGGTCTCGGAATTCATCAATTTGGTACTTGAACATGTCTAGTAAAGCCATGCAGGCTAGAGTGAGGCCCTTACACAATTATGGTTCAGAAAGCTTCATCATCAGGTGGATAGACTCCGACTCTTCTTCAAAACTCTGTTTTGAAGAAAAGTCAAACATCGTAATTTATGACAAAATTTTCAAAAAATTCGTTAAGTGATTTTTTCAGATACAGTCATGGTATCCGTGGCCAAATGTCCTGTCATGCAATCCCTGCAAAGAATGCTGAAAATTGCATCATTCGAGCTAAAATTTCAAAGGGAAAGTGAAAATCAATGTGTTTTAAAGTCAATGAAAAAGTGCAAAACTCAAACATTAGAAAAATGGGGGTTTGAAGAGGAAAAAATTAAACCCATCTCTTCCAAGACTATTGTTGTGTAGGTAAATCCCCTCTGCGGACAAAGGCGATCCCGCTAGCCTAATTGAGGTCTAGCAACAATCAAACAACGCTAACACGCAGGTTCCTAATTGCAAAGCAAAGGCCAAGATCAGAGCCTACCTCAAATCCAACGCTTATATTCGTAGAAGGGTCGTCGCTTCCGTTCTTTTGCTTTAGCTGGTCACAATCCTCACGATCTCTGTGAATAGACACCTGCACATGCAAAGAACAAGACAAATACAAGCATAAAATCCGGGAAATGCAACTATATATCAGTCAGAAAAGATACAACTCAAACATCATAATAAAGACACATGAGTGGAACCATAATTATAGTCATCTATTATTATTGATAAAACAAAAGAGAATACAACCAAGTTCTGATGTCAAATCCTCCTTTGGCTGGGTGAATCAAAAACACATGCCTTGCAAAGCTTGTAGGGGATGGGAACAAGCCTCTCTCTCTCCTTGATCACTTGGACATGGATCTCCTCCTTAAAGATTTAGCTTCATAGGGATACACAAGACCTCTTACAAGATGAGCTTAGCAATCCTCAGACTTTGGGAGCTTGAAAAGTAGAATTATTAACCAAGAATTACCAACTAGCTTGTCAAAGGGGAAGGAACAAGCTTATATAGGGATAGGAGGAGTAGATAAGACCATCCACTTGATTCATGGGATTTTCCTTATCATTAGGAAGCTTCCATGAGAGGTGGAGAACTACTTCCCTTCTTGGGAGATACGAAACCCAACTGAATCAATCCAAACTGGAAATAGTTAATGGATAAGGTGGAAGGAACCTTCGGATGTTTGATGGTTAAAAACTTTACCCAACTGGGTTGGCGCTAGTGTGACTCTGAGACAGAGCGCCAACTGGTGCACCCTCTTTGGAGAATTTACCCCATTGGCGCAGGAAATACACTGTGGAACAGTGCCAATGAAGAAAGGGCTACATTTTTGGGTATTTTGCAGAAGGTGTCTTCAGGGCATATAGAGTACATACTTTAAGGGATACAAAGCAGGTGTTTTCAAGTCATGTCACTTCTCATAGGTCCCGGAATAGGTCCTCCAATGTATGGGAGAAGAGGTAATAGGGACGGTGACAAAATACTATGTAACAGATGCCCCCTAAAGCATGAAGCCCGATAGAGAGAGGGGTGAAGTGCTTTACAAGAACATGGTCGACTAAAAACACGGCCGCTGGAGAACCTGCAAAAAGTACAACTGATATCTCAAATACATGATGTACATGGTATGGGCACAACCATTCGATGAGGATCAATGAATGGACTTAGGCATGGTTGCAGACATCCAGTGAATGAGTCATGTAGTGATTATAATAATCCACAAAATGCAGCTTGGATCCCAATATAAAAAATCCAGGGTCTTGCGCTCCAACTCGACCCGAACAAAGTACAATTTCAAGCATGCAAATATAGGAGTCGAAGTCGAACATGCGAGAACATCATATGATTACCAGTCAATAATGAAAACTATTAATAGACGTGAGAGGTACCACCAATAATGACAATGGTCCTCAAGGTACTATAGGTACAATCCATGGTGTGCGAATCAATGAGCCGGTGTCGAACACCCGTAGAATCATCCAATTGGAGGCCAATGATGAAAACCTTGCGTCGAATACGAAGAACCTACCATTGAGGCATGCAGGATCCAAGGTACCTGAAGGGAGTCTCTAAGTCAACTTCCTGGATAATGAGCTAAAGTCGACAGGAAGTAACCTTGATCGAAGGTGGGCCATAATGTTTCCCACATCATCGACGCAAGATAGAGAAGGATAAAATATTTTGTGTGAGGTATCAAAGGGAGGTTGAGTATTCTGTAGAGGTCAACTTCTCTTGAACATATCAGCAACACGACAGCAGACTTGGCAGTATTTGACATCAAATGATTAGGGTTCATGGTAACAAGATGATGAGAAGATGAAAAGTCAAACAGGATATCCCAAACCCACAGAGGCAAGTGTGAAACAAGATGAGATGTCCCCACCCAGACACGAATGCAGACAAGTGCCATGTTCAAGAGTGATGATCCAGGTGGATGTTGGTGGCCACCCACCTATCCCATTTGGACCCCCACAACTGTCTCTTTCAGTCTTTTCAGTTTCCTTAATTGTAGCACAACTTACTAT